>JAQFYD010001118.1:0-13512 GCA_034694225.1 Bourletiella hortensis
CTTTATGATTGAATTAAAAACAAACGGTGGCAACGCTAACTACCCAGCTTGAATTAACTTTTCAACTTAGTGCTTGTCTCAACGGGCAAAATGTCCTACAATATTTAGTAACTGAGTTAGTAACCATTTGACTACACCCTCCTGCGTATTTCAACTTCAACCAAACCAGACTATCCCAAACTTTCTGTTTATATATAAACTACATGCGGTGCCGACTTCAGCAGGGACTAGAAAAACCAAATTTGATGGACATTTATGGGACAAGCCACAAGCCACAGACTGGGTGTGAGTCTGAATCGTCCCTCTGTATGCAGGAGTTTAAGTCAAACTGCTACCGGAGATCTGACTTCATAATTTTCTTAAAATCAGTATTGTTATCGACAACTAGTTTGAACAATCCTGTTTTAAACTAAACGCGACATGGACCAGTTTTCAGCGCAAATGAAATTTTATGCGTCCAGGCGCAAACACTTTTAACGTGTGCTCTAATATATTCACGGGCACAGTGACGTACACTTCCGTCTGCTTTTAAACCCGCAGACTGGGAACAAGTTTCAAGTCCACAAAATATTTTAGCTTGGTTTCACATTGTGCGACATAACGCAGGCGAGGGCTTCTGTCTGTATTCGCAAAGTCGGAATAAATCATGTTCGAATCAAATGAATCGTATGTCGTCTATGCGAAGGCAACCGACAAAGGATCCGAATCATTTCGTGTTTCGATTTCATGGCCTGACCTTTAAGCCTCTGACACTTCGTCCATAAATTGCGCGGTAAGGCGAAGCATGGCCCTTGTCGAATCCGAATTTTGCTACCATTAATAACAAAACTTTGTGTTCACAGCAAAACCACGAAGTGCAAGCTCAATGTTTAACCTCAATGGCGAAACTGATTTAAGATAAGACGTTGACCTCAACGTATCTGTGAAAAAGTCACCTCCTTGGAAACATATGCTGCTGTATTGAGTACGAATTAAGCCATTTTAAAATAATTCCCTTAAAACCACTTGACATACTAAGTGTACGACAAGACAATATGTTTCACTAGCGTTGAGGATAATAAAATGTTGAGAAGCCAGCTCCGCCCGGTACTGACAGCACTTTATCTACGGCCGACTTTGGGATCAGTTAAGGAAACGCTTGTACTGTGCACGGTAATTATTAACCAAGCTGTGATAACAGGGTGCAGAGGTGATCGAATCATTAGCGGTAAGTAAAATCTGCTTCTCCAGAGGCGCCAATATTTCACATAATACTTTCACTGGCAACTAGAAATACTGCTGATCGAAGTTCTACGTAGGAACTTACCATTTTGACAGCTGCTTCACTAAATTATTACTGTACCACTGTAGTATCACAACCATGCAATGTTTATCACTGAACTAGTACAAATTTCCAATTAATCCGCAATCATGAAGGACGCATTGAGCAGCCGAGGATGAGGGCTTAGAAACAGGAATTTGGAGTGCGAACAGGTATAAAAGATGTCTGATACTGAAAAACTGCAAGACAGGGTTGGAGAACTTAATGGAAGCGGTGTTGACGTTACACCCAAACAAAAGCGATGGCAGAGAGCAACAGTTTTCGGTGAGTTCAGTCAGAGGAAAAGAGCTGAGGGAAAGATGCTGACAGGCTTGTGTAGGCAGTACGAGAGCAACAGGTTAAAAATACTCTCTGCAAGGAAAATTTTTCTCCTTCAAATAGGATGTTCGAGGCTTTCCATCAGCAAAACTTGGCTGCTAGAAAATATTTGTGACAGGGTCAATGTGGACTAGCAACGATCCAAGTACACTGCAATTTCTGGTAGGCTGTTTAAAAAGCCAAGTTAAAGGTTAATATATTGGAGAAGTACTGCCCAACCGCAGAAAACTGAGAATTTGTTTAAAAGAATTAAATAAAACCGAAGATGTAAATAGGATAAAAGTTTGAAAGGATACGGACGGGCGAGAGGAGTGAAAAGAAAGAAGAAGAATATGACGGCAGAAAGATGTCAGACAGGGACAGTGCTTAGTGCGTGAGTGAGAGAGTCAGCAGTGTTTTTCTTCACTCTGTTGAATTGATGAAGCGTCCGCAGGAAAAACAAATTTTTAAGCACACACATTATCCCAGTGGAACATCATGACAATATGCTATACGCTTGCATCTTATATATAACAACGTTCCCTAACCCGACAGACGCTACGCCGTGAAACATCCACCCCATGCTACTTAACTCAAGCCAACTTATTTACAAGCACATATGCAGTGTCCTGTACAGAGTTACAGAGGAGTCCTTCCCTATATAAGCCACCGCCAGCAGCACTGCTTCTCCGCATCACGGCAGCAACAGCATTTGCCCCTATACCGCAGAACCAAGGGAGCAGCCTAAACTAACTTGATTTCTTCTACGATTTCGTCCCCGGCAGCTTCAGGTTTTGGTAATACCACTCAATGCGTCCAGCAACAACTTGAACTTGTAGTTGGAATATCCAACAACAATGTCTAAAATCTCACAAAGGCAACTCAAGATGCTACTCGTCATTCTTTACGAATCCTCTCTTTCATTTCCTGCCTCCTTTATCTCTTTGTGGGAGAAGCAGGCTACAAGGCAATATTCCTTGCTCCACTAGTATGATCACAAGTAATATTTCCTTTCTCCTCTGCCCGCCTCATGTCCGATCCGATTTCCATTTCACATCTGCATGACATGAACTGACGTGAGTTAGTATCCTCACATCCGACTTTCTACAGGATGAAAATGCAAGCAACAGGGTGTTGTTACAACCAGAGCGCTCCAGACATAATCATACCATGCAGAACAGCAGTTTCACACTTTTGAGCATCACTATAACATATATAGCCAATCGGTTCTGTCTACCCTTGTACAAATAACATACGGAGCCGGACTAACATACAGGATGTGGATGCTTTGCCCAAGAAGAGTCATGTGGCGCTCCGCGACTGCGCCTTCCCCTGCACCGCCAGGTGTCCAGCGAGGAATTGATTTTCATTCCCCAAAGTCTCAATTATATGTCATATATGTAGCGAAAATTTTCGAAATTACAATCCATTATCCATCCTTTTACGTTCTAGCATGAACTTGTATAGAAAACACTGGATCAGAAGCTACACAACCATCTGCACCTCTAACCTAGTATATTCGAATAATCCAAGGCGACTGTAATATAATTCAAATAATGTTCTTCGTTTCTTTTCTCATCTTCAGTTTCTTCAGACACAGAATACATTCAGTATATACAATTATGTTTATTTTGTCACTGATTTCGACGACACAAACACCTGCAACTGCCTAACATTCTAATGCAATTTTACGTCGATCAGTGTCAGATCTGGACATGTTCGACGTAAGACGTACTAAGATTAAAGGCAACGGATTGATCAACTGATGATGAATCAAATGCGTCCAACATGGAATTCTATACATCACCCCGTATGAGCAAGATAACTCAACATTGCAGCAGTTTCAATCAGGATAATTAGTCCACTTCGCTACTGGGTGTATGATTATGACGTGGGACAACAACCACACAAATCATTCATTTATGAGCAAATATACACTAGCAAGGACAAGTTAGGTTAATAAGAAGATACAAGAGAAAGCAACAGATCCTAACTAGTCTATCAGACTGGAATGGAATGTCTATCGATTTCATATATATTACATTAGCTTGCACTCAAGAATTTCTCGTAGCCGTGTGACAGGCCAATTGGCACGGAAGAAATTATCTGTAGCACAAGTTGATTCAACATTGTAGCAATTAGCTTTCTATTTGATATTTGATTAAGAACTTACCTGTGGCATTGTGTAGACGCCGTTAACCGAGTCCAGTTCTGAGATGGGTCTCTTCATTTAGTCGGTAGAAAAGGGTTGAACATAAAATGCAGCATAAACAGTCAAACAAAACTGCACTGTCAAAATATTGGAGAAGCAGCCCTATGTAGGGTTTCGTGTAACTGCAGCTCAACGCACACAACGGAATCAAACAGGGCGAATTTTTACTGTTTTTCTCATAACTGAATGGAAGAATCGCCTAAATGATGTTGTCGGTTGTTTGACGAAATTAATTAGACGACCAAACAAGAAGAATCGGTGATGTATTTCTTAAGATCTGTTAGAAAATACGAAAACACAGACATGACCTGTCTAACAAGTCCTACGTTTACAAAATCACTGACACGTGCTTCTGAATGGGCACACTTGAAACCGTCCCTACGCGACGATAGCACTTCCGGTTAGGATTTCAACACACTGATTTGTATTTCTAACCAGTGGCTGGACTGGAGTTGAAAGAAAGACTAATTTTACGGAAAAAGGAATCAAACAAGTGGTTTTCACTACCGTAAGGGTATATACATGATCACTTATTCTCGTCCGTCCGTTCGGTATCGATGTAAAAATAATCTGTGCAACTCGATGACGATTGGCACCTTTTGAAAACTTTACGACAGGGCTGATGTTTATGGGTGTAATTTAATTTGTTTAGTTTTGCGAAACTGGACCAGGAAGAATGCCGACTCGGAGAGAATCAACAGTGGCAAGTTGACCATTTGAGAGTATGACGTACCGAAATATAAATAGTGTGTATATGCTTACTATACTTATAGTCGCAGGCCCAAACTTTCCTTCCGCCCGTAGCCACTTGCTTCTTCCGAGTCCCAACGTCCACACTGCACGGGCTGGCGTATGCACATACCGCAGGCCCTATAACGGTGCCGCCTGTGAGCACACATGGTCCTGCACTCACACAGATGCGTAAGCACTTAAAGGGCCACAGGATGGCGTAAGAGAGGGCCACCAGCAGCCCTTAATTCCCTTCTTCCAGCAATATTTCCTTTGAACGCATATATACTGTTTTCTACATGTACTGCACATCAGCCGAAAAATGAATTCTGTACACATATGAATACGTAAGGCGAACAAAGGGACAGTACCCTTTTCACCGCGCTTACTCCCGCAGTCATGATCTCATGATCAAGTAACAAGCCATGTTTTTGGTTCTTTCCCAACTTCCGCGGGCAGAAGATGATAACGAAATATAAAGAATCCAGATAATAGATGATCACTGTACACTAATCATACATGCTTTGCATTACCAGTATAAAATTCGATTTTACTCCACGTTTTTACTGTGACCGGTCACAGCTGCGTCATATTACGTGCATAAAATCAACAAATAATTAGATGACATTTTTTATATAATTAAAATTGCGGTCGTTGTGCAGTGGAAGAAGGACCCTATCCCTGTGTTTGGCCTTGGTATAGAGCAAGACTCCTCCGACTGCTAAAGAGATTCCGAAAATATTCGTAGGAGTAACAGGATTCCTCAACAGCAGAAGACTGATTCCAATGATTACTAGACGTTTGGTAGCATTAGCAACGGCGTAAGTTAATGGCGTAACCATTGCCAGAAAGCCAAACGCAATTATGTTCTGTAAGAAACTTAGGAAGCCATCTGCGACCAGCAACACGATGACTGTTCCCCAGTTTATATCCAGGCCTTCTACCTGTGAATAAAAACAAGCAATTATTTTCGGTAATTAGTTTTCAGCTCACTATGCTGTCACCCACTGTGCTTGGTGTTTATACTTTGATCTCATGGGTTTTGCTTGTTTATTCGAAAAAACAGAGACCATCCGTGATCATGGACTAAGTCACAAACAGCAGAGATGCATGGCAACAAACATACTGCTAAATAATGGCGCAAAGACATGCAAGTTGCATACTGTCAAATACTTTTAAGCTACTAAGGCTTAAATCCTTCAGAGGTTTCCTCCAAGCAAGTGAATACTTTGTTGCTTTCGAAACTCAACAGAAGAACCGTTGTGCTAAGACAACTCATTTCGCAAAATTGTTGGTGCACGGTAAACTACTACTTTAAGTGCTTGGCTGCACCCTCAAGATACTATACTTTACAGCTCCAGCCAGCCAGCCCACTATCAGCGATCAGAGACGCACCGAAACTTCAGACAATGGCTGTGATCTAAATTGTTAGGCATCTTTGCAATGTCTTGTCCAAGTCCAGTACTGGTTCGTCACATTCAGCTGCTCATTATTATGCTCACACTGTCTGGGCTGGGCCCATTTGTTACTAGTTAGCGTTTTAATTCAGATTAGGTTGTGTTGTAGGAAAACTTCTCTTCTCATACTCACATCCCGAACATGTATGATGTAAAAAAGTTTTTATACGCAGCCTAACGAAAACACCCAGCTACTGTATACTACTGTGAAAGCTGGGTACTGTTAAAAACTACTTCCCGGAGCCAACTATTTTCCTACTACTTTCTACACTGATAACGTAAATCCTAATGTACAACAACTGATACTGATTTTGCCCGCTATGGACGATCGTCCACAGAGCGGTTGAATAAACAACAATAACAACATGACCGATAATGTGCTATCTGTTTCTTGTAACTAGAAATCGAGACACACCACCTTCGTCGACAGCAACTAATAAATTATTATTATGTACTTACAGATGCGTAATGAGCTGTGAGACTTCGACCATCCAACATGATCCACACAGGTAAAAACAGAAGACAGGAGATCTTCCCAAGGATAGCGAGCAATTCAAAACTGTGAATTCCTGTGTCCTTCATCAACCTTTTACTGTAAATATTTTGCAAGCTGAAGCCGCATGTTGCTGCTAAGGCAGCCAAGAGGCCTGTGATGTCGAACGATAATTCCGTGAGGGTCGCAACAGCAACTCCTGTAATTATAGGAATTAGACTGACGTAAACCTGCGTCGTCTGTTTTTCTCCAAACAAGAGGCGACTCAGAACCACCGTGAAGAGAGGCATTGTGGCTTTAACTGTAAACGTAATTGTAGAAACATAATTAGCAACTATTTCATGATACTTAGGTAACTAATACGTTCCGAGGAAACGCTTACCTGTATGTGCGTACGATACCGGCACTTTCCATATCGAAATGTGACTGCTAACAGACGCTAAAAATTTGCCTACGGATAAGGGGAGTATCGTGTACAAAAATATGGACCTCGGGACTGGGTTACTTCGCAATTCTAAGTATTGTAATACAGGTATGGAGTAAACAGTGATGGAGGCTAACTGAACAAACGTAACCGTCATTGGGTAAGGAAACTGATTAAGTACAGTTTTTCCAATGACATTGTTCAGCGACGACACGATGTACCAAAGTACGCACAAGCACACTATTTTGATATCAGGTCTACGTAAGGGAAGCATATTGTAGTCTGGCCCGCTGGATCCTACGATCCTTCAAGCAGGCCCTGCAAGCTTCAGTACCAGCGGCTGTGTATGTCAGCATGAATAAGCAGACGCCTAAATCACAAATCAATTCTATTTTTTGTCAATACAATGCGTCCTTTACAAAACTATTCCCCTGTTTGAACAGCAGGAATGGAGGAAATACTGACTTCCTCACCGTCCTCGTCCCAGTCCCTAGTCCCAACGCACGCAGTAAAGGAGAAAGCTTGCAGTGACGGTAAAATTCTGATTTCACTCTGTTTGAATTCCCGCGCTTTGTACGCCACGTCGTAAGCTTATCCTTGCCTGGCTTAAGTCTTTTCTTCTGTTATAAAAATGATATTGATATTTGAAACAGCTTTGAAATCTTTAGCGTTTTTGACCTCAATTTAATCTTACAAATATCCAGCCCTCTGGACGTGTAGAATACTGTCTAATGTACTAGAACTATCTCTACGCTGGAATCCAATAACTTGCGCATCTTCCATTCGTAATTGCCATATATAATGGGGTCAAAGTTGCTTGTCAGTAGTGTCCAAGTCCAAGTTAAAACACTTGGTGCTGGTAGATGCTTGTGGGCTGGGCATGCATTGACCCGACAAGCCACTGCAGTCCTAAATTGATTGCTAAATTTAAAATTTACAATCCCTGCCCTAGCCATACAGTTAGAATGTTCGCGAATCGTCGAGTTCTGTCGTGGCAGAGCCGTGAAGTTGTTAATTTAATTTTTTGTACTGTTTCACTTGGCCCCAATAGGCTGAACAGAGGTGTTTATCCTTACCATGTTTAGTATTCGTACTTTTTGGTTTAATCCAAACATCCATGTCAGGTCAAAGTAGTCAACTTTGAGGATAGCCTAAGGTTTTAAAATTGAGAAGGATTCCAAAAGCATAACCCAAAATGGAATTCAAGTCACCGGAGGACCAACTGAGAATGGTTTCAGTTGCTCGCTCTAGTATTCCCTCAGCCCCAGTCCATGACTTGCCTGCCAAGCGTATGCTGCCTGAGGCAGGTACGATACTAAATTATGACCGTTTGCTTTTGGAGATTCAGATATAATTCTTCAGAGTTCCTAAGTCAGAATTTTCTAATCAAGAGAGTTTTAGGATACCGAGTTTCAGTTTCAAATATATTCCTATTAACTTTGTCGCCAATGTTAATTGACGCAAACGCACGTACTAGATCTATGAATATTAAGAGTTTGGAGAGTTTTCTTTCTGAATTTATTTAGAGAGTGTATGTGTCTTATAAATTGTATTGATGAAAACCAACGAGTAATTTTTCAAACATTCCTGAGTATGGTTTAGACACTGCCGGCACAGTCGAAATAGTAGCTAGTAGCATCCAAGTCCAGTCGTGAAATAATTTTTGTCCAAATGAAAAGATCTGTTTGTGTAAAATATTGGAATTCAGTTGTTCAGCTGTGTCTGCCTTGGACGGCAAATGCACGCAGATTCCATTACGGCAGCATTGCGTGTCGGGAATGGAGATGGACGCATTAAAGGATGGACAACAAGATGAGGATAAGTGATGCGGACGGAACAAAATTTTAAGGTGGGCTACGACCCCTTGTAGACCTGTTCTCCTTGATTTCGGTCATTTAACCCGTATGTAGTCCGGTTTACAAATACCCCTGGAGCAGCAAAGCTTAGTCCGGGGGTTGTTAGCAGAAGTTTGGCCTGTTATCATGTATACGTTATATGCATAAGTATAGTTCAGGAGGCATACACTAATGTTGAACATATCATGGAATTTAATGAAGGATATCACTGGCACTGGTTGAAAGTCGGAACGCAAAACAAGTGTAGGGTTGAAAAAAAAAGAAACCTTCCGAGTAAGTCAATGAACACACTAGACTTTATAAGGTCATCAACGATAGCCAAACCATGGTTTCCAAGCTGCTTGGAATGCTTTACAGCAGCAGCGGTCACTGGTCACCAGCTTGTATGCTTGTTTTCATAACCTTCGTCATAGCTAGTGGCAATTAAATGAAGCAGACATAATCTTCTGATTACCCTGGCAGTGATCAGTCTGAGTTGGATCGTCCGTGTGAGTAGAACTCGGTCCGCATAAACTGTCTCAAACTGCCAGGTGAGCAAAAAATCACGAAAATAAGCCAGTAATACCTATGTTTTTTCCTCATCCGGTGCTTGAATGCAGATCTACTGCGAGAGTGTTAAAAGTGTTAAAGAAATATCGATTTTATAACCTGTCTGCGGTGAATAAAGGACTCCTAAACAACATGGAATCATTAGTAAAATGGTTCCTCATTTGAATTTTACAGGATGGCGAAACCCGTGGACTCTGCCGGCGTCCTCAGCATAGTGATTCTGTCGCTGCTGTCAGTTGCCGTTGCTCAAGAATTATTCTATCAGCTGCCGACACCATATTCTTACTCATGCTTGAACGACACTTGTTCACGTGATAAGAACCCAGAGGACGCTCCATTTACTCAATCTCTGGCTAGATGCCGTCTATTATGTGGAGAGCATCGATCCATTTGGCCAAGACCAACTGGGGTCGTTGACCTCGCAGATGAACTTGTTTCTTTTAAGCCACAAAGGTGAGACATTTCAAACATGCCAACTTACTGATACGACCTTAGTTTTCTCCCTTTTCGTTGCAAGAACCAACTTAATAGTCGTCTTAGAAAAACAGGGAATCACATAGGTTTGAATGAACGTGTTCTTCACTTCACGAGTTCCAGTGACGTGAAGAGCTTATGCGACAGTTATGCGCTGGGGTTACTGTTGCAATATTTTACAGGGTGTTAACTGGGAACTTATAAGTGAGATTTCTTAGCTATACTACAAAATGTTGCGTGATAGGAATGGCATTCACGTTTAAAACGGACGTTTACTGTATCAGTCGAGTATTAAGGAAGTTGACCTTCCACGCCATAAATGGAAGTGCGATGAAGCCCGTTACGCCTCCTTCGCTTGGGTTACGAGTCGGCACCTTTGCGGCAGTACCTCTAAGGCTGACAGGGATTCCCTGCAAGTTGATAAAAATGTTCATCTTTTCGCGTTTATTGGTCTTGCGATGATTACGATTACCTTCCCACCAACATGTAAAAAATGTCGGAATCTGTTCAGTCCTGATGAGCCACGGGGCGTATTGAAGTAAATTGCAGTAAAGCAATGGTACGCTTGATGTATACTTAATGAAAATGATCGAATTGCAGACTTTTCATCAATTGGGCCCATCCACCATCTGGTAAAATCAGGGATATGCTTCAGCAAGCCGCAAAAACATTTCAAACAGAACTTCTGAAAATGCATCCCAACTATGACCAAGATTCCTCTGCCGGGAAACAACCTAACCCTTTTGTGAAGAAGTATAGCGGCGATATAGAAAGGACCACAGTGATGGTTTCGTTGCGCATTGAAACGGCCGAAGATCATTTGACGCTGACCACTAATGAGAGCTACGCGTTGGGGTTAAATACTTCGGATAATGGTGTCGTGGAAGTGAAGGTATGTGTTGAGATAAGCAATTATAAATGGAAAAAGCTGATAAGCCATATGTTGTCACCATAGATCACGGCGCCAACATTTTTTGGCGCACGGCATGCGTTAGAAACCCTCAGTCAGCTCATAGATTACGAGGACACTTGCGACTGCCTTATAATGGTCCGTCATGGGTATCTGGAAGATGAGCCTGCATTCCCTTACCGTGGACTTATGATAGGTAACTAGTACAAAAATTATCCTCCACATTGGTATTATTACGTCTCCAAGTCTTGGTTAAAACCCAGACCGAATTACTTTGAAAAGATTCTGGACACAACTACCTTTCGCCAGCGACGATTAAACGTGTTATTGATGCAATGGCATACAACAAGTTGAACACCCTTCACTGGCACCTTACTGACGCCCATAGTTTCCCATTTTATTCTCGGCGCGTTCCAAAGATGGCCCTTTATGGAGCTTATTCACCGAACAAGATTTACTACCCTAGCGTTATTCGAGATGTTGTTGATTACGCAAACGTAAGTCATGTCCTTGCACCTTCGTGTACGTGATTTAACAGTGATTTAAACTTTAGGAACGGGGAATACGCGTCGTGCCAGAAATAGGTGGACCTTCTCGCGCTGGAAATGGTTGGCAATGGGGAGAACGAGAAGGAAAGGGCGATTTAGTTGTATGTTTGAATAAGGAACCTTGGAGGGAATTCTGTAACGAGCCACCTTGCGGTCAGCTGAATCCGCTCAACAATGAGACGTATCAGGTACGGTTAATGCCTAAAGTTTCACACTTTTTGAATGCATCCGCTAACGAATATTTATTTTTTCAGATACTTGGTCGTATATACCGCGACGCACTGGATACCTTTTCCGGTGCTGATTTCTTCCATATGGGTGCCGATGACGTTAATTATGCATGCTGGAACTCATCGGATGCGATGAACGACGTATTGAAGGCTACAGCCCAAATTCCTAATGATGTAACGTTCCAGCGATTGTGGATGGAATACCAATCACGTGCACTTCAAACTTTGTACGATGGTACCGCAGCCGATCAGGAGAAACCTATCCCAATTATCTGGGATAGCAAATTAACGTCACTCCGGGACTCGGAAGTTGTACTTGATCCAGAAACCTACGTAATACAAATCAAAAGCCCAGCCAGAGAACCTAATCTTGCCAAGGTGATCAATCGCGGGTATAAACTCATTTTCTCCAATGCGGATGCCTGGTCCTTGGATTGTGGATTTAACAGCGGCCTTAACCCTCCGCTGGGTCTCCAACCCACTTCTGGAACCGGGCCTGTGTTACCACCTTGTGGAGGAGACTACAAGACCTGGAAGACCATCTATGACAATGACCCAATGAACATCGCTGCCACTCACCACAACAACGAAACAGCAGCCTTTGCGCAGGTTTTATTTTGGCCCAGTTTAATTTGCTGCCAAAGTGGTGAAGCATAACAAATTAAAGACATTATTTTACATACAGGTGATTGGAGGAGCCGGCACCATGTGGACCACTGAAACAGACGATATGACTCTGGAACCAAAGTTGTGGCCTAGAGCTGCAGCTCTCGCAGAGCGGTTGTGGACAAACCCAACTCAGTCATGGAGGGAGGCCGCACCTCGACTTGATGCTCATCGTGACCGACTGGTACGTCGTGGGATCCGGGCGGAAGCAATTCGACCTGAGTGGTGTTTCCACAATCGAGTTGAGTGCGAACTCCTTCTATAATTTCTTCACAATCCAGTTACCCTACGACGCAAGCAAAATAGACAATATGTTCACAAGAATAATGAATGCAACCACTGCTGTGAAACTCGTTTCTTTTTGTTTATGTCGACTGGATGGACCAAGTCTTAACAATGCTTTTTTTGTAACAAATGAGAGGTAAATAAAGTTAATCGAGGGTGCACGAGGGGATAATTATGTTCGATTAATTCGAACTGACAAATAGATGCTAACATTTGGGAAAGCTCTGAATCCTTTTGTAATTTTCTTTTATGTTTTCAAAAGTATGTAATAATAAAGCTGTAGTAGTAGTAACCGACATTCAGTCTGAAATACTTGCTGTTTTCCATAAGTTTCTCAAAAGCCCTCTCGCCATGACAACCAGAATGAAAATCAACTGCTACCTGTCTGCATTGCATTGGAGGAACAGCACCTCACTAGAAATGGCCTTGCCGGATGGTACTGCCAGTTTGCAGCTAGAATTGCGGAGCTACCTTGTCAATTAGGCCGCTCATTCACGAGTTCCATTCCAAGGAAGTGATGCAAAGGTGAAGATGAATGAGTTCATGAGAGGGCGAGCAAATCCACCCCAGTGCAAGCAATATCCGGAGAGAGGTGATAAAATGTACAGGGTACAGCTCTGAGCTGTAGCAGGTTAAGTTGATCACAGCTTGAAATGAATCATAGTGGAGGAATTTTAGCCTATTGCCGGTGAAAGATCAGAATTACATCCATCCACATCCAGAAGCACGAAGCACACACGCCGTAGAAGAGAATGTGTAGGTGTTACTCAGAAATTAATGGACGTACAGCTTATACTGTGACATGCACACATTATTTGAGGACCTGAACTGAAAGTTCCAGGTTGTTTATGTTTACTTTGCTCGAGAGTCTCGCACAGCCGTAGCATTATTGCCAATGCTTGTGGTCACCATAGCATCCGAACGGAGATCACGAAAACGGTGCTGTGGTCTTCAAAGCACTTCAAATTGTCCGCTCTGCCAGTAGCGTCGGATAATGGGGGGATCACGGGTACATGTACCCCGCACAGAAATCCGTGGGGGGTACAGCAGTGTCGTTGTAC
>JAQFYD010001119.1:0-13505 GCA_034694225.1 Bourletiella hortensis
TTAGAATGAGCATAATGGCTCGTAACCTTTTGACATCGTTGGGTAGAGTACCCTATCTCAAGTCAGCGGCACAGGCTGGTAAGTACCACCAACCGTTTTCTCATTATATATTTGTTTCGGCTTCAGAATAAAAGAGTGCAAAATCGGTAAGGTAGAGTGGAGTATGAGTAACATGATTTTGATGGTAGTGATTGCTTTGTCAATTTTAAATCTTGAGTCTGCATTATGAATGCTTTCAGGTTCCTTGATGGCCACGGGCGACGTAATCAGTCAGACGTACTTGGAAAAGAAAAACTTGATGGAAATTGATGTTTTCCGATCACTTAGATTTGGTGCCATTGGATTTTTCTTCGTGGTAAATAAAAACAATGGAAACACTGGATTGATTTTGAACTGGACGGGTTTGAATTGGGTTAATTTGTCTGTTTCAGGGACCCAGCTTAGGCTGCTGGTACGGATTTCTGGAACGACGTATTTTGTTCAAGTCGTCCGGAGCAAAAGCTTTGGGGAAGATGGCTTGTGACCAGTTACTTTTTGCACCGATTTTTCTCTGTGGATTTATTGCTGTTAATGGTGCTTCGTCAGGCAAGGGGCAGCAGGAGATCGTTAGTGCTGTAAAGAGGGATTACATGAGCATTTTAGTGACCAACTACAAAGTGAGAACGATATTTTGTCCACCACTCACGATCATCGCTCAATCGTAACGAGACGTAATAATTGTTAAATCGGATCGATTCTTTCTTTTCGCAGGTCTGGCCGGCTGTTCAGCTCCTCAATTTTTGGATTGTACCCCTTAATTTTCGGGTGCTTTTTGTCCAGACGGTAGCAATTGCCTGGAATACATACTTGTCCTGGGTGACGAATCGTAAAGATACGTAAAGAAGCGCTGGAAGCAAAAATGATCTCGTGGAGTTCTCCGTCGTTTTTATGAAATCGAGGGATGCACAAAAAAATTCGTCTCCTCGTCAGTCTCATCTTCGGTTTGTTGAAGACACCCAAAGATTTGAACCGTTGACAGATCTTTGACAGCGTTTTATTGTGACAGACTTAGTTGTTTCGTAATAAAGTTTTTAAGAATTTTTAGTACATCAGTCATACTTGTGGAAATATTTTTCTGCTTTCGACATGAATGATTTTTCAGTTCACTGGGTATGAAATAATTATTGAAACAGCAATCATCTGGATAGCACAACGACCATCGAAGTGACTTCGTTTATTGTACATAAATGTCTGAGTTACAGCTGAACGGGTACCGTGTAACCTTGACACGATTATTGTAATAAATAGATAAATCGTCGTAAAAACTTAGATTCTTAAAGATCGGTTCTAGACAGAATGTCAGAAAATGAAAACGTAAACAGTTAAGCGAAGTTCATTGATATAAACATGATTTAAATAGCTACAATAATTACTTAACATATTACGATTAAGTACCCATCTAAAATTACTGAGCGTCCATAAACTGTATTTCAGATAGTAAAAGTAAAGTTTTTGGTAATGGCCCCGGTTGTGGAGAAAGGACAGTCATTCGGCCTTTCTCAGGATCGACATCCGTGACACACACAAAGCCCGCAACATTAGTGAGGATTACATCCTGAGTTTCATCAGTGGCAAAGCTTACAGCTAATAGTCTGTGGAGTAAATTTGAGGCAGTGGGGACCACAGCAACTAACTTCGTGCGATTCTCATCTCCTTTCATTCCCAAAGGTAGGCACGAAAGAGGTATCGCTGGTGCTCCGATTTTAAAGATCTTGTACTGCAAATTTTGTTTATTAATTTTTTGTCATAAAAATGTTCCTACGTATTCTTTGGGGAAAGAATAAAATATGATCGTTACTTACCTCAGATAGTTTCACTTGGAAACAATGAGGGTGAAAAGGCTGCACGTTGGGTTTTCCATAGAAATATTCACGAATACGATTATCTCGAGCCTCTTGTCGATGGTTTACGTTTCTGTCTGCAACCTATGTCAAAATTTGGAACGTCATTAAGCACCAGAAACCCGTAAAATGCACACATTCAGAAGGGTAGAATTTTACTTACGCCTCCACTTTTAGGTAGGAATACTACTTTTACAAAAGATGGCAGATCTCGACTTAAATCATTGTATAGCCTCTCCTGATCTAAAACTAGTACCACGTCGACCTAAAATACCAAATGAACTTTGATTATTGCTTACATTCACTTATATTAGCATACGCGTTAAAGTCTGTCGGCCTTACCTCGAAAGCCTGAGCAACGTGTGTTATACTTTTGTAACCATCTGCTTTGACCCAACCGCAAGTGTTTATAACAGCTCCAGATGATTTCGCTGGAAAATGAAATTTTCCTTATTTGAATCTCTCATAAACTTAAAAAACTGTCAGGTAAAGAATAGACCAGGTACCTTTCCGATTACTTTCCATCCTTTCATGAACAACTTCAGCCAACTTCGAAACAAGTGTATTGTACAAAGGTATATTAGATGAAGGACTTTTGTGGCCAAAAAAATATGCCAAAGGTGCTTGCTGAACAAAGCCATTTTCCTCAATTGAAGCCGGACGTTCTATCAACATTGCTCCAATCGTCCCAGGAACAGATATACTTCCTTGCCCAACATCCAAGTCAACATAAATTGGACGTCTTCCCAGCCGTACGGCATAGTTTATCAAAACCCTACACAATGTTGTTTTCCCCACATCTTGAGCTCCAACAACCAGTACAATCGGCCCTCTTTTATTATCTGTATCTGCCCCTCTACAAAAATCACACACCAGTCGTCAATAGTATGTACCTTACACCTAATTCGCTTCATACCTTAAAATCTAAATGCACCTTACCTTCTCATCGTCTCAAGTGCTCCATGTGTATTCAAATACATAATCATCGGCGTTTCCTTCGCCACGTATGCACTTTCTGGTCTTCCTACAATCAAATCCCCATTTTGTATTGATTAGACTTTAATTTAATCTTCCATAACTACTCCACTCCACTCCATTAAGACTCTAAACCTTCCTCCTTCCTTACCTTTCATCTGAATGACACAACCATGGTAAGTAAAAATCGCTAATTTCGCTCCAGTTCCGAAAGTGTACGTTGTGTCTTTTATCATTTCCGTTCCAAATATTTCTGCCGATCCCTCCTTCATCTATATTATACAATTCAAACAAATTATTTTCAATACTTCATTCCATCTTCCATCGGTTTATCAAAGTTCAAAATTTTATCCACTTACCACAACTTGAACAGTCTGATTTTTTCCCTCAACTTCCAATCGCAACTCTTCATCAATACCCAATGTAAAATCCGATATGACATCTCCAGATGATCCTTCTTCCGTACCTTTTTCTTCGGACATTTTTACTCAGTTTTCCAAATAATTAATATAAAATTCGGTCCAGCAGTAATTTCAATGTCTTCTCTCCACAATTCACAAGAACAACATTACAGCTTCCGGAACAGCAACAGCATAGCACTTTAGCATACACCGCCGCGTAAGCCGTGTGTTCTAATCTGGACGCCTCTTCCAAGAATGTCAGCGCAGGCCTTACAACATACTCACACCTTAAAGGCCCCGAGCAAGGATATCTACAAGCCCATTTATGAGCCTGGAAGGTAACCCAGGGATACCAGACATGGGAACCATATTGATAGAAGCAACCGGCTGCCAGAAGCCAGCGTCAGAATGAGAGCCAATGAAATGGCCGAACGCCTTTGGCGGATAATGCTATCAATTCATGTGTTGTGCACTGTGAGAAAGGCAGAAAGCAATCCACTTTTGAGCCATTCGACGGACTGAGCGGAGGAAGACTTCGTACCGTGCTGATTTTCCCATCCGAAAAACGGGTATTTACATTCGAAGGTAAATAATTTCTATTTTATATCATCCACCACCTCCAAACTCTCCCGGTAACCCCTGTGTCAATTCTTACTTGCCTGGGAAATCATTAATTTTTATCTTTTGTCTCTTGCAATGTTTATGTAGGACTCAATCTAAGAAGGAGCTAAGCAAAGTAAAGAAAAGTTTTCCAAGATGAGTGAGAGGAAAGCAGTGATCAAGAATGCGGACATGAGCGAGGAAATGCAGCAAGATGCTGTTGACTGCGCCACACAGGCACTGGAGAAGTACAACATTGAGAAGGTCAGTCAGTCACATCTATTTTTAAAACTGAAATTTTCGAATTAGTAGTACAAGAATGACATCAGATTAGGACCAGCATAGTAAAAGGAGACGACCATGAATGAATCAATACAGAAAGTAAGAGTTGTGTGTAGGCAGGAAGGAAGAGACAGAGCGAGATCTCGTCGTATTCTGTTTTTGAGCCTGCAGGTAAAGATAGGCCGTTGCCGTATTACTTGTGACAGTAGTGCAAGGCACCGAGGGTTATCATCATGACAGGTGACATGTATGCCGGTTATAGGTATTGCTTTTACTGCAGATCTCCTTTCATGGGTAAAATGAGAGCTTCCCGCTCGCTCACGCAAAATTTTCTACCAAAATGTGTGTAAAAATATGTACTAAGTTAATAGGTTCAGTAGTGGCATGATTGCTTCCGTTAATTGCTAATTTTGCAGGTGTGAAGGTGATGAATTAGCGGTCAGACATGGTGCTTGTTCCTTAACTGTGGAAAAGTAGAACCATGTGTGTGTGTATGTAGCTCAGCTCATTTATACTGTATGTGGGAAGAGATTGTTTTTTTGCAGTGCATATTATACAGATAGAAGGAACATGTTAACCTGTCGTTTGCGTGCGGCTAATACTATTCATTCTTTCTGACTGTTCGATGACCCAGAAATAATCATCAGTTCTGATTTTTAAAGTCCAGTCAAAGATAAGGAAACTAGTACGTGAATGGGAGATGTGTGTAGATCCAAGTTGGTTTGACAGTCTCACCAGTTTTGCAGCTTACTTCCTCGTCGTTGTCATAGTAATATTTTCTCCTAACGGATTCAGTCAGCAGTTCATAAGAATAGATGATCATGAGAAGAGGAAGCAAATCTTATGTATATATGCGTGCATTCAATTGCTGCGTAACCCAGGATGGATGAGGTCGTTACCTTTACACTTTACATTAACATGATAGTAGAATTATTTAGTTAACGGCGATATAGTATGAACTATGAACTGCATGTTAAAATCGTCATCCAAGCTCTCATGCTGCTGTAGTACGTCAGCATCTACTTCGACAGTGGAGACCTAAGCTATAAGGAGGGCAAGGACGGCGGAGAGAGCAGATTTGTCCGATTCTTACCTTTTAGCACGGAACGGAGGAATTTACATATAGCATGTATAGGCTTGCAGTTTACAGCCAGACAGAACTATATTCATATAGAAGGGCATAGCTAGATTAAGATGGGCGGAAATCAGCTCCATCCTCATAATCAGTTTGATGCTAGATTTGAGATGTAATTACATTTAAAGTTGATTTAATTTATTTTCGATTTTGATTTTGATTTGTTTCTTTTTTTCTTCGCAGGACATCGCCGCATTCATTAAGAAGGAGTTTGATAAAAAGTACAATCCCACATGGCATTGCATTGTGGGACGTAACTTTGGCAGCTATGTGACCCATGAAACAAGGCATTTCATCTATTTCTACCTGGGACAGGTTGCTATTCTTTTGTTCAAGAGCGGCTAAACAAAAAGGATTCTCAAGTCACCTCTACAAAAAAAATAGCAACAACAACAACAACTCCTTTGCCTCTCTCAAACAAAACAAACAAAAAAAAGAAAATATCTCATCTGATATATGTATATGATTATATATATATGCAGCAAGCAGCAAGAGCAACAACAACATTACCAGTAGTGTTAGCAATGTATTTGTTATAAATTAGTTCTATATATATACTACTGTATGGTATTAACCATGTATACACATGCAATCGCTCCTACCTACCATTGCTCCTTTATGTTATCTGCGTCGTCGTCGTCGTCCTCCTAAATTACCTAGTTTCATTTCTCTTCTGTCTCCCCCCGAAATATCTCATCCTTTCCTATTCTAGTCCTATTCTTCTAATTAAAAATACTTTTGTCCTCCCTCGCTCTAATAATCTCTTCACTCAATTATTCTTCCACATTGTTTGATGTTAGTTGGGTGAAAAATGACGGACTGATTGTAAATCAATTCAAGTGATGATGATAATGATGATGGATGATAAGGAGAAATAAAAATTTTGGCGTTATACATAAGAGTCTATCATTTTTTCCCGGAACGATTACGATTGCTCAACTGAATCATGTCCGTCCCGTTGGAATTTTGGCAACAATTTCTTCACATATAAGCTTTTATTACGTTCAGTAGGTAAGGTGGTGGCCATTTAGCGTACATAATTTGACCAACTTTTTCCATTATGTAGGTTTCCGTATAACATCAGAAAATACATAAAACCTTCACTCGCCCATCGTCACTTGTAATGCTCCATGTAACAGCTACTTATAAATTATTACAGACTAACACAATATACAACTAATGTAATAATGGACGAGCATGTTCATCATCGTCGTCAGCGTTTGTTTGATCCATAATGAAGTTTGTCGTCCTCTCATCGTAGGCTTCATCTTACTTCCGCTCAATCTGTTCCTCTTGACCGCAAGTAGTAGTAGCTATGGCAGGGAAAGCAACACTCCTGCCCAGTTCAATCTTCTTCCAACTCCAGCTACTTACTTGTGAAAGCCAATGATTTTCAAGGCTGGACTATAGCCTTCCAGAACTTTAGGGAAAATCCCCATAAACTTGAACCTTTCTCCCATATCTTCAATGAGCATACCGTAACCTGATTGGAGTACAGACCGTTCTTCTTCCGTTTTACAACTTGCAAGCAGTCTCTAAAAAACATGAGGGATAAAAGTTGTAATGTGTCATAGTGAGAAAGTACAGACATGAGCAAAATAGTGCATAAGCCTAATAATAAAAGGACACAAAGGATTCAGGTCAGTAGAATTCTAGAATTGTTGTCCGACGGGGAAAGGAGGAAAAATGCGGTTATCAGAGATAGCACGGACTATATATTCGTCGTCCACCATGCATTCATGTCACACTGTGCCAAATACCTTCCTGGACAATCAGATATTTCCGGCTATTTTATTACTCTTCTAGCACTCTCACCTCAGAGATATTCTGCTGTCACCCTAATCCCAATAAACACCATGCTCATATGACAACACAGCATGTCATAGTAAAACCTAACCACAGAAACTACTTTCCCCTTCAGTACATTTCTTCCTACTTTCACTTCACTACACGCCATATTCAAAGCATGCAAAACGACATGAAAATGCAGGCCAAGCTACCAGCACAACTTGGGGCTATGGATGTTCATGGTGGGAGCAGTAGTAGTAAAAGCAGAAGCTGACAAAATGTCACCACATGCAACCCCTAGACCTGTCACTTGGTTACCTGAGCAAAGGAATTCTTCGTGGGAAAAGAGGCAGCATAGCTAAGCTCCCATCTAATCAAATGATTTAACCTATAAAAGTACAAAGACGAACAAAGTTCCATTTCCCTTGTAGTACTACTAGATACTTCTTTTCACTTTTAAATGTATACAACACCATGATTGCTCTTGTCACTGCTATTGATTTCATCTAGCCCTGTAGTAAGCTATCCCCACTACAAAGATGAAATCTAATGTTGCCACTTCGAGGAAGCCTACCTATGGACGTAATAATAAACCAGAGTGTATGATATAGTATAGCTCTACTAACATCATCATCCTTCCTTACAATAATACACGTTAAAGCCGGATTAACTCTCTACCTTTACCTGCTACTACTACTTCCTACACAGCTACAGGATGAAAGGAAATGATTTTTGATTATTCGCATAATAGCACGAGCCCTTGTTAAGAGAAAGTATTAGCCTTATCACCATCGCTACTTCTACAGCTACGTTTTTTTCTCATGCAATTAGTGTTACATATGAAAAACAAGTCTCTGTGAGGATGAATCCCGTGAATTTGAATGAGACATTCAAGTAAAATCATTATTATTGTTGGGACTATCATCCAGTTGCTACTACTATACCTTAATGGAGACATGAAATCACTTACACTCCTTTCAACTGTCTGCTTTATTGGTGCAACTTACGATGGAATTTAAATGAGAAAGTCATTATGTCTGGTATTACTCAAAGGAAGTGGAAATTGAGCCTTTCATTTTTTCCTTTCTCTTGCCCCTTTCCCTTTTCCTGTCGCTCTTTCAATGTTCTTTCTCCTCTGGCTCTTCTCCTCTCTTATACTCTCTTCACAAATATACACACTACAAAGATATACTCAGCATGTGCAAGCAAAATCTACAGTCGAGAATTTCCCCATTCCCCTGAGGAATCCTTAACAATAATATGGATTTTATGTTCTCTATGCCTCTAAATGGTTGTACATACCCAGCCTCTTCTTCTTCTCCTCCTTTCTTCCTACTCTCACTCTCTCACTCACAGTTAGTACAGTTCTATTACACCATCCATTCACTCCTCTCTCTCTCTCTGTTAGGTCATAGGCTCGAAGCCTGTCAGATTATACCTAAGCTGCGCTTTCACACACACCAAAGCACAGCTAGCATACACATTATATATACACAATATCCGTGTGTACACATCTGCGCACACATATGAGCCCGGATCACTCATATTATAGAGATTCGCATCCACACAAACACACACACGCCCACTTGTACATATCCACCTATGCAAGTTTGTAAGGACAGAAACATAAGATTCCTATCATGATAATATGGCTATGAATAAACAAAGAGAAAGTGCTATTAAATAGGGGAATACATGGGAGGAAGATATGACCTGGTTTTTGGAAAAGCCCACACACCACAAACATCCATGTTATGGGTAATGTTGTGGGCTAAGCGATATTAGAGGATAGAAATTATATACGTAGAAAGTTTCGTAGTTTTTAGCATGGCTTTTCATATGCAGTGACTGGGTCATATCAGTGGTTGTTGCAGAAGGGAGTACTGCCAGTAAAAACTGGTCCACAGACCTCAGGAGGATACGAGGCAGAGTAAGAGTTACAAAGGAGCAGAGAAAGGGAGAGAGAGAGAGAGGGACTAGAATAGAACTTGGAAGTAGCTCGTTGCCGAGGAGGAGAAGAGCATTAGGATGCATGGAGGCAAGCAAGCAGGAAGGAAGAAATGAACGACGAAAATATAGTTTCACATGATGAGGATCTAGCACGGCAAGCTGCTGTAACTATACGACCATCATGAGAAAACCGGTAGCATAGCGACTCCTTCTGTTGTTGTGAATGGTGGAAGAAAGTCAGGGAGCGGTGAGGGCTAAACTCAAACGAGCAAAAACTTTCACCAAGTTCCTCCAAGGCGCCGACCGTCATAAAATGATATCCCAAAGTCGGACCTGGTACATAATACCAATGCACATACAAACGACCTTCCCAGTATTTTACATGAGGGTGCCAAAGAAAAGGAAATCCATTTTTCCTAACATCATGAACAACTCTGCTCCTATCCAAAGGAACTCAAGTCCAGCAGTGCATACGGAAACATCGCTCATATGCTCCTGTGACAGGGATTGATTAACGATATTATATCCACGTGAAATACAATGAGAATGGTTGGATTCAACTGGGAAACTGCATGCTCTTTGACCAAACGTTCCCTGTGGACCGTTCGTTGGCAAAAAGAGAGGTATAGAAGAGAGCAAGTGGTAAATTAATAGTGTTTGTATGTTCACTGAACGTCATCAAGGTCTTTGCTTTGAGTGTTTACGCTGCGTAACAGCAACAACTGACTAATGAGCTCCAACCTGTGTTGTTCCTTTTATCCATATATGCATCATAGACACGCTTGCAAATCATATCACCTAGGATACAGCTAGACAGTCGTCAGTGAAAAGAAATTTTGCCAGGCTCATCCTTTCTCCCAGACAACGACCAATTTATTACGACATTTAAGCCCGGGCAGCTTATGTATGCTGTTTGTACTTACTGAAGCTAAAGCTCTGAGTTGTCAGCATGGAACAGAATCCTGTTTGCGTCCCAATCTCCACGTGTGTGTTAAACAAATACTCCATGCCACTGTGCAAAGCTACTACTGAATATGCTCTCAATGCCGCCTGTAAGCAACAGCTCAACTGATCCCAGAAAATATGTCGGCCTCGTTCAATCCTTGCCGACAAAGATATCGCAACGAATTGAATAAACTTGTTCAAATGTTGTTGCCTGGATTGGCATAATGGTGTGGTTTGTGGACACATGTGCTAGATCAGCCACAAGAGCAAACCGAGTGGGCTTTGTAAGTTGCCTTGCATGGGATTAATGATTTTTTGCGGCACTGCATTCCGTCTGTTACCTTGGGCATTATGCAGTGTTCTAAATTAATGCAAAACGAATATAGGAAAGCATACATGCTATAAGAAACCACTCGTCTATGGTTCCAGACTACAATGCATACTGAGATGCGGGTGAACAAGCACATTACGTATTTGAGAGATTTAAAGGAACCGAAAATTCGTTTAGGGTTATGTCTCCCATGTAAGCATACCGTTTACGCCAAATCCGGACGTGCTTCCTATCACAATGTCAAACGATCCTACTTGTATGCCACCCCTGGGATCTGCAATCTCAACAGGGAATCAGCGAGACAGCTCTCAGCTTTACTTTGCACTCAATTCGAGAAGTATACACATGCAGTGAAAGAGAAAGAGTATCCATCTGTAGTGGGACCGCGTTGCAGCTGATTTCAAGACCGCATTTTCACATGATAAACCCATCAAATCCAACAGTCTGGTTAACCTCATAATTCGAATATAATGTAAACATTAAAGCTCATTTAACATTCATTCCTCTTCCCTGCAATGACTACAGATCAGACTCTGGCATACGACTTTAAAACCAGAAAAGCACACAAGTGTTTCACATTACCGTATCATCTACATGTGTGAACACAGCAGGTCTGAGAGTAATAATAAAACGCAAACGAGCACGTGCAAGAAGCAAAAAAGTCATATGCTTACCCTGTATCTAACTTCAATTCCGACACTCCTAAGGAATTCACGCTGAATGGCTGGACCACACACCCATGATTTTTCTGAACATAACTTCCTTATGAATGAGAAATCTACATCTGCTGTCAAGTCAGCAAGACCAGGCTGAAGAAGGGGATCGTGGAGCTGATGCTTATAGAAACCCCGAAATGTGTCTTCTTTAGTTCCATCATGTCCATAATCAATAATCAGTCCGATTCCACCCTCGCGATCTATACGTTTGGTCATTTCGTGCAGGATCATCATCGTATCAATACTAACTTCGAGATGTTTTCTATGGTCGAGGAGTAATTTCTCCTGGTAATTTTTTAAGATTTTTATCACCGGTGTCTCATTTCGTGCTAGAACATATCGAAGATTTTTCGTATCCGGCGGAGCTTCCGTGTCTATATCGACTAGAATTTCTCTCCATTGCTGGTCTTCCATTTTCTGCAAGAACAAAGATATCCTATATAGTCCGACTAGGCCGCAAAGTACTTCAGATATAGCATGTACTAAAGAAAATATGAAAAACTATGTATTATAAGGAAGTGGGTATTCTTACTTGTAACTTATGTATGGGAAGGGCATCAAAAAATTCATGAGCGATGTAAAAATTAAATTCTTGTGGAACGCTGTGAATATCCCGGTACCAGTAGATAGGGTAATTCGTGTATTTGCATGTGGCATGGTGGTAGTAATTTTTGCCAGGAGGTAATTCCGCATGTGGATCGACCCAGTTTTCATCATTGCGAGGCTTCTTCAAATAGTCCAAATAATTTTTCGACTTTCCGCATAAAGTTTCTTCTTGAAGGTTTGCCATGTAAGGACTTATTTCGACTAGATGCAGAGTAACATCTGTTCCGACCAAGTACTCGAATTTTTTGAAGACCTGAAAGAATATTTACTCATAAATTATAAGGACTCTATAATGACTTCCTCTTTACTCAATTTTTCAATTATGGCTACAACAACAGCTTCAGAGAAAGGGCAGCAAAGGCTTTCAACTGCAAGAATTTCACTTTCAGAGTTTCAAATACTTCACCTTCAAAGAGGGCATTACATACGGAATAAGGAACTGACATGCGAAGATCTCTTTTAGCCCCTGATTTTACGGCTACTCAGTGCACTAAGTGAATCAAAGAGAATGGGCCGGAACGTGACTGCTTTAGAGCTCACGAAAGCTGAACGAACAGGAATAGGAGCTCTAATCTACTCTTTTTTGCAGTGGAAAGGCAATCCAGTGGCGAGAATAGCTAAGTAGGTTTTTACTAGGTCCCAAAGGAGAAATAATATCCAGTTGTATCATCAGTCAGTTTACCGTATGTATACACCTACGTTAGACAGAGAAAGTGAGCAATATATATTACCCTCAGAACATCTTTCGCGAGAGTCCCTCGACCAGGGCCCAACTCCACAATGTTAAATTTCTTCGGTCCTCCAATTTGAAGCCATGTTTGGATTCCCCATACACCTATCATCTGCACATCGAAGAAAAACGAGGAATAATCTCATCAAGTTTTCATTAATAATGCCATTTATAGTTGCATAGCCGTATATATTAAACGATAGAGTACTCTACCCCTTCGTTTATACCATCAGATATCAAAGAAAGACTAACACGCTTATTTCCTCTGATCCCCCTTATCACCACTAGCTGCACGAAAGTAATCAATTCTAGCACGCAAAACGTATGATTGGTTGATCATTACTTACCTCGCCAAACATCTGGCTTATTTCTGGTGAAGTGATGAAGTCTCCTCTGGGACCAAAAACATCCTTTCTCATGTAGTAACCACCTTCAAATTCTTGTTTTGATGTACCTTGGGAACTGTCAGGTGTAAGCTGAAAGCCTGACTGTGTCAAGGCCATTTTCATATAGTCTGCCACCGGAATAGGACCACTTAACTTTATTCGTGATTTGATTTGATCGTAAACCGAACGAACTACTTTCGATGCCATTTTGTGAAAATAATTAACTTGGACAGATTGCACTCTGTGGGAAAGTTTAATGAAGCCAAATTTTCAGTTATGTACCACAAGTTCTGGAGATCGGAGTATATAATTTCATGAAGAACGCATGCAAAACGGTGCCAAGTTCTGTTCCAACAATACTGTCTTGCCTGTGCCTGAAAAAAGAAGAAATTAAGTAATTAAGTAAGGAAGTAACCAATTCCAAGATTCTCATATACTTTTCTAAACTGCTCTACATAGTTTCCGAATAAACTACTTCCATCCTCAAAAGAAGCCATGTATAAGTGAAACTGACAGAATCCTACACCCATTACTGCCCACTTCAAAATCTAAGGTAAAGATCCCTTACCTCACGTTTAATGCATCATTTTAGCACACATTTTTGCAAGGTTTGCCATTATTAAAGCCAGAATATTCATCTGAGCCATCACAGCAGTCGCAAATTCCATCATTAACTCTCGACGATGGTATGTATTCTGTAAACCAAAAAAACATCGCCATTTAATTCCCAACTCACAAAAAAAATCATCTCAAATAACCAACTCAAGGACCACACCAACC
>JAQFYD010001120.1:0-13484 GCA_034694225.1 Bourletiella hortensis
TGATGAGCCTCATATGATTTTTAATGATAAAAATAATAAATTTTCCTCACATTTATGTTATTGTCTTTCCCAACATGAACCAGCGCGTCATAGTTAAGACACAAGAGAATGATAAGTTTCTCAATTTTTCCACACACATCTCATCTCTTTTCCACTTAATTTCAATGGGTTTGCTGCTGCTGCTCATAACGAGAAAATTTTATAGACTTTTACTGCTATACATTATGTGCTGCTACTGGATTATGTTCTGCATGGCGTTTGTATATGGACGAGAACAAGTGCTGGGCAGTTAGTAGCTCCATAACAGGTTTGCTTAATTAGTCTCATTAAAATTCAATAGGAGTTTCGTATGTTGTCGTCCACATATGCTTCTGACTGGGACGGGGACGATGAGTGGTAGCTCTTTGTTGTTGTCTTGACTTCACATTAGAGGCGGAGCATAAGCACTGACTTGATGAGCCAACATTTGAGTTATTTAATTGCCTCAACAGCCCCGCTCATCCACTTTTTCACATTCTAAATCATCAAATATATCCTTCTTCTGTCATGCAAAACTCTTTTCTTTTAACCTTTCAAACCATTTTCTACTTACTTTAATGTAGCGGAGGCTAATGGGGATAAGAAGTTGAGTACGAACAACACTTTAGAATTCAGTTTTAATTTGGTATAAAAACTTGGATTTTTTACTTGAAATTGTGGCAAGTTTGTGAGGGATGGGATGAGTTTCATGTAGAAACTGAGCTTCTATATGTTCCTCTTCATGATATTTTAGGGAGCGTTTCGGTAGAAAGCGGATCATGTATTGTGGACGGATGAAATTTAATCTGGTGACAAACTTTCAACAACTTGAGGAGCATTGTGTAGAAGATGGAAATACAGAGAGACGTGTGGGGACTGCGGCGTGTTCGGTTGTGTGGGGTGTTGAGAATTTAAGGAATAAATATGTACCTTGGATGAACACACGTTCCTCCAGTAAATTTACTACAGAAGGATCGCCTGCCGGATTTTGGCAGTTTTGTGGTGGTTGCAATACATAAGTTGTGGTAGTATCTGAAAAATTCGGGGGGATTTCTCTACTTCTCGGAACGCTTCAACTTCAACTACTGCGGTCCATTTGCTTTTTTTATGGATCACTTTGCCAAAGTGGCACTTCTCCAGTCCAAGTCAACTGAGCTTTTTTTATATTCATTTTTTTCCCACTCTCTTTTTTTCCAGCCCCACAAGAATATAATACAAAGCGAGGCTTTCCCTTTCGTTTTGTTGTTGCTCTTGTTGAAAGTTCCACTTTTAGGGAAAATTCGTCATTGACATTGACTAAATCGGACAAGTTGGTAGGGGAGTGTGTGTTGCAGGGATAAAAAAGTGCCTTTTTGTCCGTCTGTTTAGAAGGTGACGTGATGTGTGTGCGTGTGTGGGCCATTATTGAAATTGACACATGGCAAAGCATCTTATTCATTGATTGCCGCACTTGAACATAATCAGCCTAGTCGTCCGTACACAATGCAATGCAATAATGCTAAGCATATAGCTACAGCTACTCACAGACCAACCGCATTCTCTTCAAGTACTATTCATCACACCTCAGCAAATTTTATTGCTATTATTATGTATACCGCGGATGCATTCAGCATGTGCAGTCAGTCCATAAATTCTCGTTTAATTTTGTAGGAATAAAAATACAATGCTAATTTGAATGCATCCATAAGGACGGCGGGGGAAAAGCGACGAGGAAAGTGGTCAGAATTATTATCAAGATTTCAGGAGTATTTTGCCTCTGGAGAAAGGAAAAAAGCAGGGCAGCCAGACGTACACATATATAGACACTTACGGGAGCTATAAAAATGTGCAGAAGCCCTATTTGGTGATGTGTTTTACAGAATGGATTTGAGTGTGGCCAAAGGCTACCATAAATCTCATAGTCCATAGTAGTCGTGCGCGCCGTTATGGACACAGCATAGCATTACATGGACGTACATATACAAGCATTTCAGATATAGCATGATGGTCCATCCATTATTTATTATGTATATCGCAGTCCCTTTTATTTTAAGGTAGCTCCCAGTCATGCAGCCAGGGAGGCATTAATGTTAAAGCCATATTTCACGCAAAATTCTACACTCACCTACTCTTAAAGCACTTTATCATAAGGCTCTCTCCCGGGCGAAATTTCCCTTCCATCTTATTTCTACTGAATCCGATAAGTTTTCCACACGTTTTTTATACAGCCTTTCCCCATAGTTTCCGCCATCACCCGCACGCACGCAACGATGGCCACTGGCTCCTATTGCGTTCCTATACACAATCAATGTAAATTTTAATGTGTTATGACGGGCTTTTATTATTGATTCTGCTGTGGGGAGAAGCAGTAGTAAGGGAATGTAAACAAAGGAGAATAGCCTTGCCGCAAAGGGACGGTCACTTATTTAGGACCATTTACACTTTCCCACGATACTTTACGCAATAGTAGTAATGTCCAGTGTGTAGCTATGCGTAGCTATGTGGCATTTGAGGAATTACTACAAAAGTTTCACTGTTTCCAACAGAATCACTCATACGCTTCGGAAATTGGTTTAAACTTTACCCAAAGGTTCCACATGTTGACCATATCTTTGCCCTTTTCTGGAACTTACTCTTCCTTATTCTTATGCAATCGCGGAAGAATGAGGAAACCAACGTTGAATATATGAGGGATCTGTCTGTATGCAAGGGAGGAAAGTAAGTAGACGGAACGGTTTAAGAAAAAAGTGTGGATCATATTACGTTTCTTAAGGGACTCAAGTAAGTGTATGTGGTTGTGTTTGCGGTGGGAAAGACGCGGGTGATGCACCTGAGAAGCCACAAGATATCAATGTTACGTGTGTGTGTTTAAGCAACCGCAAGTTTGGATGACTCCTTCGTCTTCATTTAACGACAGCAATGCTCCTTCAACAGAGCAGGGATTTTTCACTCAACCAACAGCTTCTTCTTCTTCTTCATGACAGAAAATAGGTGAAGCAAATCGTCAAAATAAAAACACTTGCGCCTTCATTCCTCCAGAATTTCTCAAACGCCCCCAATTCTACGCAGCGTCGCATTTCAAAACTCTAAACTCACCGCCCAGCGGGTCTAATTTTCGGGGCGGCAGTCCTCAGCACTGGACGCTAAATTCAATCACGGCTCAAATGACCAGCGAAAATTGTTTATAAAATTGACAAAATTCCACAAGTAATTAAAAGTAATCACTGCTCCTGTCATTTACATAGCATAGCACGCCAGACATTATGATGGCAAACGCGTGGGACCGGAAGAGCCGAGATTGGAGTCAAAGGGTCAGACAGCGTAAGTGAAAATGTATTGGAAAATGGCGGAAGTTAGGAAATGAATGAGGAAATGATAAAAATTGGAACATGTGTATAATTTCAATCTGTTCATATTCCTATTCCTTCCTCATTGCACATTCTAACACACGGAAGACAGAACTACTGTCACTCAAGTTAGCATAGTAAAGGAGTAAAGGCAGGCGTGGGAACAGCAAAAATCTCATGGGTCATTCATTCATTCATAAGTCTATACATGAGGCCCTTAAATTAAGGGAGACATGCAATACACTTGCTGCTACTACTGTTAGAGAAAATTCTCTGCCGCATATTTTTACTCATTTTCTAAGGGTATGTAGCTAGTCGTGTATGCGTGTGAATGGAATTACTCCGCCTCCATAACTTTGATTCTTTGTAATGCTACTGTTGGGGGAGACCCGGAGTGATTTTCTTGTTCTAAAGCCCGGAACTGGATTAGCATTGCCATACACTTAATGCCTTTCCACACACTCTTTCCACTTGTTCTCGTGGGGATCCATTTCCGTTTGTCTTCTCATTCTCTCTTCCCACATTATTCCATTCACATATTCTGTACGAGTACGAGCCACACATGTATAATTATAGGAGACTTTATACACACACACAAGTGTATTATATTATAGGCAAAGACACGCATACAGGCGTGCTCCCAGCACTCACGAACCCATCCCCTTTAACCACACAGTAGCAACAGCAGATACAATAATAATAATGTAATAACACACGCATATCACCCCCATTTTGATGGCACGATATCTTTACACTGATAGTACACTACGCACGCTCTTTTGATTTTCTCACTGATTTCACGTTCAAATAAAGATGCTTTTTCACTAAAAGTTCCACTACTTTGAAGCAATTCAGTAAGATTATTATTGTGGTAATATAAAGCATGCGGACATGTGTGTGTGTGTGTGGGACAATTTATGAGAGACATCACTCGGTTATTATGACTCTGTTTAAGCCTTTTGAAGGGTGGAGGAGAAGAAGAGGGTGAGATATGACATGGAAGCTGTGGTGGAGAGTGCAGTCTGCTCCTGCTGCTCATCGTGAGAAAGTATGTGTACAATGCTAAAAATCACATTTGGTGATAATGATTTTTTACAGGAGGTTTGCTCTACTGACTTCCTCTTTCATTCTATTACGACTATGTGCTTCTCCCTACTTGTCATTATGGTATGCGGGAATAATAATAATACAAGAGAACGGAAGCAGCAGTGCAATAACTAGTATGGAGGCAGCTGATGCCCCGAACCGGGTGCCGGGTCAGCCGGGCAGAAGGTCACAACGTCCGTGTATCCCGCTCGTCTCCGTGCTTACTGCAGTTCCCGTTTTGCTCTCCCCATTTATCTATTCAAGCGCGGGTAGCAGGAGCAATGCAGTCATTTCTCATTTATATTTATGACAATTCTTATTAAAAACACCCGCACACATCCCATCATGCAACGGGTTACACTCGCAAACAGGTCAGGTAGGTCAGTACTCCACTTCCAGCCATAACTTCCGGGAGATGACTTAGAAAAATGATAAGGTCGTAACGACTGCCATCCGTGTCCCAGTTTAACCGAAATTTTCTACAATGTTCCACACCACCATACTCACTACACTCTGCTTTTCCATGAGTTCCAATGAGAGAATTTATGAGCGATAAAAATGTGCTGTTGCAGAGAAAGACGCGTAGCAAGAGCAGCTGCGTTGCAATGTTCAATTCATTTGTTCCATTCAAAAAAGTCGCCTAAAATGGTAATGTGCTGTTCCCTTAGGCTGACTCGAGTTGCTTCCCTCATATGAGTCTTCATTCGAGTAAAACGACCGGAATAAATGTATTGTTTTGGCCGCAAAAGGCAGTACAAGTTTGATGGGTAGTGCTAGCAGTGGGCGTGAGTAATGTAACAATTTGGAGAAAAGTTGTAAAAACATGTCAATGTACGTCCATCTGTCTCGTGCCGACCGCTCTGCTCATTTGTCTCCAGTCTCATTCACTTCTCAAACTATTAACAACGTGTTGAATGCAATTCTGCCGTCCCCATAGTGACCATCATGATGTAGTAATAGGTGCGTAGGTGGGTACTTGTTCTGAATGCGGCAGGCAGTCACACACACACACAGTCATATATTATTTCCTTAACAAAAGATTCTGGACACAATTGAGATGTTAAAGTTTTGTGTACTCAGACAAGCATGAGCCCATTATTGGGGACCTTATTTCATCAATGTTCACGCCTTTTTGCTCACTAATAATGGAGAGCCGCTATGTTCTTGCTATTATTGCACCTTCGCCATGTCTTGCACCTCATTCATTTTTCCCTTCTTTAATTCCTCCTCTCGGTTGCTCCTTTCATTATTATTAGCTCCCTCAAGCGTGAGCTATTTAGTAGTAGGAGGCAATCGGAAAAAAAATTCTGGTATCAATACACATCAATGGTAGTAGCATGCAGCAACAGCAGCATCCTTTGCATGTTCAATAATGGAAGTCGTGGCATATATCTTGAACAATGATAATCCTCTTTGCATGGTAGCAGCTTGAGTATATTTATGTTGTAAAAAAAGTTGTTATTGAAGGTCATTTTAAATCAAGTTTAGAACAAATGCAGAGGAAATTGTTGAGTAATAAAGTGCGATGAAAAGAGGTTTCATGCTGGGAGGGTCAGACATGATGCAGCCGAGAGAGAGAGAGAAAGGATGCAAATCTGTTATTTAAGCCGCCGAATAATGGAGCATATAACATGAGGATGAGCTTGAGACCATTTGTAATACACTACTATACTACAGCTATAAGATGATAGGGCTTAAGTAGAAGAAGAAGGCTCAGATGCTATCATAACAGACTGTAAATTATGGCTGTGCATCCATTGTGTCCCTTGTCATAATGTCTCATAAAAATTAAAGCGAGACCGCGCTATGTGTTCTGCCGCTGTCGGATTTGCTGCATATATTTTCTACTGTCGTAAATAAACGTTTGTTTTACAACTACCGACCATTTTAATACCGAATTTTCTCTTGCTTTTAGTTATAGCTCCAACTGGAAACCGTGCAGCTCCTGCCTACACGCTTGGACCTGAGTGCTCTTCTTTTTATTCAGCCTACTATATAACATGCAATTTTCAAGGTTGGAAAACCCTTCTGAATTGCGCATGCTGCCGCTGCTGTCGGGGCTGCAATTCCAAAACTTTTAGGATCATTGTGAGCAATATGTGCAACAGCTGCTATTGTCTTTAAATTTTTTGTAAAATAAGGGTTTTTAAAAGCAAGCGGAACTGCTTGGAGGAACAAGGCAGAGGATGATAAAGGAGACCGCAGTATTGCAGCAGTCGTATAGTCTTCGTCTTCTGAACCATGAAGGGCCCTGAAGATGCTCAGCAATTGGTTCGTAGCATTTGGTTTTGGAGGATTGGATGAACAGCAGATTTCATGTGCTATTTTAATGCTTCTCGTTCACATACAGTTGGAACATGTCTTTTGAGCTACTATTGGAGACAATGTTCAAGTCTTGCATAAGCTATAGCATTAGCTACTACTTGTGTGATGAGCATTGACCTTTCACCCCGAAACATTCCATCCGCGTGCTTCCGTGCTTTTTTAACTTGAGTGTCTTTTAGTCCACGGAGATGAAGAGGACTACTGGCGTGCTGGCTTCCAGCTGGAAGAGCTCAAGCTTAAAATCTTCCCTTTTCTTGTCATGTCACTGAAAGCCACCTAATGAGCCTCGATATTTTTTAGCCCATTCATCCACTTTTTCTCTCTTCCTTCCGCATCTCCCTTTTTAGAAAGTACACATTGAAAGCCATTAAGAACAATTGTTTCACATTCACAAGTACCCTTTAAAATGTGGCACCAAAAAACCCACCATTTCACCATATTTTCCATACCGGAACACCGTGCAGCAATGCATCTTTATGATCTCAGTCAGGATCGAACACAGGCACTTGCCATGGCAATAATAATAATAGTGATGATGATGACGATTATAAAACTCCCACATTGATTGTTGGGCAGTTTAGATGACTGACTGAGTGAGTGAACGAGTGGAAAAGCAATTTGTCTGACTGTAAAAATTACCAAAGAAACATGTCAATTATCCATTAACCTTTAGACTAAAAGAATTACCACGGCCGTCAGTCTCACATTATATTATTATTGTACTCAACCTCATAAGTTTTGATAGTTACCTTTGAAATAAATAAAAAATATATAAACTTTTCATAGCTCGTCAGACATAATTATGTACTTGCTAGAGAAAATAAAGTGGTAGTGGCGGCAGCAGTACCGAAAACCCTACTGAACTGACAAGAGGAAAGGATTCAAGAGGGAAACCTCCTGGAAAAATGGAGCCTTTATATCAAAGCGTAAAAACAACCTGACTCTTATTCCCATATCCTCTTATCACTTGTATTTGTAATGGGATCCGCCGCACTACTGATAGTCATCATTATCATAATGGTGATAATCCCTTTTGAAATCCATCGCCGGTGCTTCCCATTTTATTCCAATGCCAGTCTATTTACTCCCGTCCGTAGAGCCCAAAAAAGCACATGCTATTTCCTCTTCTAAAATTCCATCATAATAATAAGGTGCGGGAATAATTAATTATTTTCTTGTATCCCATTACACGACGTGTGTATTAGGATACGCCATGCCATGGATGGAAAGGGATTTATATATTTGAATTAGTAAAAGCTTGATAAATTCAAAAGTTTCTCCCTGAAGGGAAATATATAATTCGTCTTTCTAAAATCTCATCTCCCATTGCTACAGCCATTGTACACATACAACAACACTATCCCACACATATACTGACTGACATGAAAGAATTGACTTCATTACTTATATCTCCTTCCATACTTCTTCTCTTCTTCTCCTTCCTTGAAAACTGATCTTCTCCAATTTTTCTTGCCACACCAACACCGCATGTACGCCCTTATTTGAAGCAGTGAAGCCCACCCTTCTAACTTGTATAGCTGTAGCTATAGCTATCTACCACAGAAGGGATTTTCCTCCTGAATTAGCTCAAGTGCTGGCTGTCTACTGGAAAAGCCTCAGACAGGGATTTCATCTTGTCTAAAGACATCTAATTTTTCATGCCTTTTCAACTTTATAAAGCAGAGAGAATCAAAAAGTACGGTGATGGTGGTAAAAATAAGCTAAAATTCTATCCGTCTCCACTGGAAAAGTTCTTATATGGTAGCAACTCTCATCTCCAGTTGGTCGATTAGGATCATTTTCTGCGATGGAGAAACACGAAAGGTGGGCTTGCTTTTGCATTCAGGCCGTAGAAAGAAAGCATGAAGTCGCGCTAATGAGTACGGGTTTTACATGAACAGCAGTAGCAGTGTGAAGGGCAGAAGAGGAGAATGATGATAAGTTTTGAAATCTGAGTGGAAGTTTTATGAAGCTGAGAGAAATTTTGTAGTAATTAAAATAATCAGAAGGAGAAGAAGGTTTCTATCTAACAAAGTTGTGTTGTAGTAGAAGGATGTAACAGTGTTGTCAGTAGGCAGGCTCTTTTATAGTTGTAACATGTTTCATGCAAACCAGATGTAATCTGTCACCGGAGAGTGAGCCTAACGAGCTCCTTTACTTGTCTAATTGTTTCCTTTGGGTCCTCACCAGTCTCTCTCACTCTTTCAGTTCCCCTCACTCGCCTCACTACTATCTTTTTCCATATCCCTTTCTTTCATCAGGGAAAAACACAGATATTTTTTAGACTTTGAGACAGAGTCATTAGAACTTATAAATGTGCTCTAAATCTACCCAAATTCGAGGACTTTTTTGTCGTAAAATTGGTCATCTACAGTACACGGCTGATTCCAGTTAGAAAACGGACCTCAAGAACCCAGAAAAATACATTTGCCAACTTGGTGACTCAAGCAGTTGCTATTTCTGTGTGTATATTCCCAACGTGTATGCATTTTAGTGTTGAAAACATTAGGCTACGCGGGATCCCGTTTACGTTCATTGCAGGTACGCACTACCTGTGCCCCTATATGTAATAGTACGGGATGAAAATGAGGTGCGAGTAGGACTGTTTTCACGGGGCCCTCACAAGGGCCTTAGGTTATGCATACCAATTACCCAGACAGACTCATTAATTTCACCGTGTACACTGCTCACTCTGTTAATTTTTTTGCCGCACTTTTCAATGAAATTTACAAATGGTTCTAAAGACGGACGGACGCTGATGGATGGCCGAATGACCATCAGTCACTTGATTCTTTCCGCCTTACCTTTAGTACGTACGTACACACTTTTCTCATGTGTTTATACCTATCTCGCTCTCTAATTATTATTAACTTGATTATAGCCCTATAGCCTTCCCCATTACAACCTCAATACTCTCCATATGGACGTACATGTATCTACTGCCGCATCGTGATTCGTAATAACAAATCTGGGGATTCCACTCTAAATTTTTTTCCTCCACATTTTTTACAAGTCCCATTCCCTTCTTCTTGTTCTTTTCTCTGACTGCGCGATGAGGACAAGCCGGACGTTAGGATTTATGAGTTGAGAAGAAAGAGCGTCTCTTTTGCGAAATTAAACTGTCAACGCTACATGCACTATGAGGTTTTTCTTCGAAGAGCGTAACCGGTCATGCTATTATAACGTTTTTTCTTCTACTTCCATACAGTTTTTCCGCCGTAGTAGTAGATACAAATGAACAGGTGACATAGGAATTTTTGAGCTCAACAGGGGCAGCATCAGCAGCGTCCTGGCTATCTGCTGTGAGTTTCACGTTGAAAGAAATTCACTGTTGGTGGTAGCAGCTACGTACTGGCATTAGCATCAGTGTTATAAAACTTGTAGTCTACATGGATTCCTATGGTTTGAACAAATGAAATGTATTACAAGTGTATGCACACGCGGGTGACCATCACCATAGGCGGGTGGGGAAGACTCTGACTGACTGAGTGTGAGGGAGCTTGAAAACAATATTATTTTCAATGTTATTTACCCTCTTTGAATTCATATTCATAAAGTCAATCAATAATAAGACAATAGCGTACTCCTTTATCCAGCAGAGAACAAAGCTCTCTGTTTTTTATTAATATTTCCCAAGAAAATCCTTCAAGGATGAAAGGTACGGCGGATATTTTTAGGGAGGAAAGGATTGATTAACTTTTGGGCTTTATTACAGTTCTCACTCATTCGTTCGTTCAATCTGAAAGGATCATTTCCAATGTGTGCACACTCAGTTTTCCTGACAAGGAGCAAAATTACTCGGAGAAAACATGGTATTTTATCATGGTAATGACTTACACAGACGCCCAACTGGTCTATTTATCAAACAGTCTTCCTTAAATGAACATGGAGATGCTTCATAGTACATGATCATCCACCATCATGAGTACTTATGAGGAGCTATATCAAAGTCTTGAGAAATATTTCAACATTGCTGCTGTCTGTATGCTTATTTGGACTACATACTGTGTGACTCCTCTCTGGCTGAATAACCTACAACAGAGAACAGAGCAGAGAGTGATTGATACTGTGTAACCCTAAATGCTAATTGTAAAATTGTATAGGAAGACGGCAGTGAGTGTAGTGTTATAGCTATCATTTCTTCAAGTGGGAATATCATATCAATTTTGTTGTAGTGAGAAGCCTCTCCTTCTGGGTTGTACCGTCTTCCTTCACTTATTTCTGTGTGGAAGGGAAAGAAAGAAGGGAACTGCTACTAATAATATAGACTCTGGCTAGCCTTGAGTTTGAGGCGTGTTCTTGTACGCACACACACACAAATAAAGCAGTAATAGCTCTATACATGCAGCAGTAGGAGCTTCTTCACAGCGGCTCAGAACACGCTTCAAAGTTCATGCACTAAATGCACTTATTTTATGAGGGAATCAAAGGTCTAAATCCTGCAGGCAAGACGCAAGGGAAATAAAGTTCAAAAGTATCACAAGTACTTAATATTTTCACACTTGTCCAGCAAAGTGGTACACCCTGTAATTAACTCGGGCCAATTCTACTTTTTTTCATCATTTTCTCAATATCTGCTGCTATTGCTCTGTGAGAACTGAGAACCGAAAGCACCACCAAACAGAGCAAGTCTGTTGGCCGTTAGCTCATTCGGACGCTTATTGTAATGCTAATGTTACGTTCTTAAGGTCCTGAGTAGATTACTTCCTTACGCGCTGTGGACTACGATAAAGGACTGTGACTGCGTGTAAATCTATGCATAATTTCAGTCCTTTTTCACACGAGATAATCCAAAATTTAGGAGAAAAAGGTCATATAAGGCTGTTTAAATAAAACTGACCGATAGGGCTACCTCATCCATCATGATGAATATTATGATTCCTGGGTGTTCTGGAATAGCCAAGTTCAATAATAATGGAATCCCTCCTGGACACTTTTGATAGGGAAAGGGGAGGTGGAAAAAATTTCCATAGATTCATATGCGCATTAATTCACTACTGCAAAGGATAGCTAAGGAATGGTCAATAGCAGCTAAATTTAAGTGTGAAGAAGCAGAAGAGAGTGAATTGATCCATGAATTTTGATGGTCAAACATTGAATAAAAGCTTTGCTTTAGCTACTATTCACTTGAACAGAGTTACACAACACAACGACATGGAAAAGCCCTCAGATTCTCTTCTTCTCTCCCGTTCTTCCTTATTCAATTCTTCTTCTGCTGTTGTGTGTTGTGAAAAAAGGGTCCTCACATGGACAGACACATTTTGAATTTCAATAATATTGATAACCATGGACCGTGTCAAAAATTTGGAAATTCAATAATCCACTACTGCAACACTACTGCATGGGAACGCGTATACAAAAGGGAGACAGACATATGATTCAATCTGATTTAATGCAAATAGGAGGGGAGAAAAGGTACACATTATACGAAGCTAAGAAATGTCCACTACTTTTTCCTATGGTCAACAGCAACTTATTGAGAAGGGTCGCATCTTTCTTGCATCATTCATGATCATCATTCCTTATTCTTTTGACCAGACCCCACGGGATGACCGATGATATTGTTGCTACACTACTGCAATGGAATTGAGAGCATGCCCTCCCCTTTTGGCTCTCATTCCACAGCTTATTTAAACACCGTATGCAATAACCTTCAAAACGGCGCAAAAACGAGCAAGTGACACTTGAAATTTAGGTAGCTTCAAATCTCATACAGAATCCATCCGAAGACACTTCAAAAGTGCTCAAATATTTCTTGGAAACTTGGTTTTAACCGTAAATCCTTATGCCTGACACTCAACTAAATCGGCGTCTCTCTCGTCAACATTATTGTTCCTGAGTAAATAAAAATAGAAATAAAATATTTTTAGAAAAGGAGGAAGCATCTTAGAGTTTTAAGTAATAAAAAGGACCTTCTCGTGTTTGTAAGAAGAATCCTGCTTGTTTATTTTATTAGTCATTCAATGTGCAAGTGTATAATGTTATAAGTACGTACTTTTTTAAAGCCCAGCACTCGGATTGGTAGAGAGGCGATATGTTAGTTGCTGCACAGTCTACAAGAATAATAATAATAATGAGAGTGCGAGCCAATTTCATGGTTTTGTGCCTCTGCAAGTATAGTAGTGTAGTGGCAAATGTTCACGACTCGGAGGAGATGAAGAAGACGAGGCGACGTGGAAAAACGATCCCGGTGGTCTCCTCCTCTTTTCTTGATGCATAATCGCATAAAAAAGTTATGCACTGTAGCTTTAACAGCAGAATCTATGTGTGAGACAGAGTGAGAGCCAAAGGGATTCCGTCAGACAACAATGATCCCTTGTTACGGGGCGAGCGAGCTACAAAAATACATATTTGATGCTGCTCCTGCTAACCCTTAGTTTAGTTGCAGACCCTTCCAGGCAGGTATCCCTTGAACCTATTTGCACAGACTAATAATAATGACTCCTGCTGAGGGTTACAGTACGGTCCCATTTTGCTATTATCCTGGCTGGCTAACAAGAGTGGAGAATTTTTGGCCACAGATGAGTGTCCCATAACGTTTTCCTTTCTTCCATGCAGATCAGTCACGGTGATTAACCTGCGATGAGGTGGAACAGATCTGATTTCCCTTTTCTTTCCCAAGTCCAGCATGAACTCCAATAATGCCACCACATCTTCGGACCAATCTGTAGCTAAATGGGACCCTTTGGATGGATGGAGGGGAAGAAGAAAAACTCAATCTTTCTTATC
>JAQFYD010001121.1:0-13484 GCA_034694225.1 Bourletiella hortensis
AAGTTTTGGGTGCTTTCATTTCCTAAAATATAGGCCAAAGTGTATCGACCGATTTGAAGGTACTTTAGCCTGACACAACCTCAAAGAAAATGGTTACTGATTAGTTTTCCATTTGCGGTGCCATTGAATTACGTATGCAACCAAATCGTTCCAAATAATTCATGTACAACAAGAGCAGGGATTGAATAGACTCTTTGTACGGAATCACCTTTTTCATGTCTGTCGCTATTATTTTTGTTAATTCGTTTACAACCGCAGCCTATTTTCTGTTCATAAGAACGGACAGGACATGCGATGAACTAGTCCTGTCACTCATCCATCCATATAGCAACTCGCCGTTATGTATTTCCATGGAGGTCTTACAGACCAAGAGTTTAATTTTAGCAAGAGTCATTAGCAAATTACGCAACATTATAATGGTGCACCGTGTAGGGTGAGCGATACTGTGTAATGGTTCGTTGCCCTCCTGTTCTTCTTTCTTCGGTAAATTAAGTCAACTCATGTGAGATTTTCATAGGTGGAGAAGAGAAGAGTTATTATTATCATTTTGAATTCAACAGGCATTACCGAGAACGAGGCCAAGGGAAATAAAGCATTATAAACAAGGAGTAATTACCCGCGACAGCAGTCACGTCGTCACAGTCCGAGGCCGCGTGCGAGGAGGAGCAGGGACAGGTACTTTAAACTTAAATGGCTATTAATTAAATTGAAAGTAGTTTTGTGTGCTCAAAGCTTGAAGCGTGGACTGCAAATGCAAATTAGATAGAAGTGGTTGCAATCGTTGCCCACGCTCGCATTCAGATATAATTTGATATGTACATGGGAACAAATGAAAGCTCAAAATGCTGCTTTCTTTGGTGAAAAGACAGTGTCAAGAGCTCCAGCTTCACCTCCATTAGAGATCAAAGGTTGTGGTAGAACAACAATGGTTGACGTCCGATCCTCTGCCATGATTAAGCCATGCATGATTGGCAGCCCACCACCATCCGTTTTAAGAGAAAGGAGCAAACTCCGAAGTCGCCTGGCTCAAAGCCGGCTGACGGCATCTCAACCTACAGAAGAAACTGTGCTACCCAGCACTGGGGAGACGCCAGCAATCCATTTGAGCTGTTCTGATGACACAGAGCTGGATGACGAATGCTTCCAGTTTGAAGATCTCAGGTCATCAGGCTCCATTGATTCCTTGACGGCGGCGGAGAAAAACGGGACGGAAAGTAGAAGCAACTCTTTAACGCCGCCACCACGGCTTGTTCCATACAATCCTGCAAACCCAACGAATCCTTGAAGATTTGACTTCTTTTCCTCTTATTACCATTACATTGTTGTTTGTGGGGTGTATAAATTCGCAGAGATATTTACATGTGTATAACTTCCACTACAGCACTATGAACAGACTAGTTCATGCCGTTATTTACTTAGTTTCTTTTTTACGTTGATTACTACAGTATAAGTTCGGCATCATGGTCACCACAAGCGTTGTTATCAGTAACTTGGGGTAATTATTTATTAATTCAGCCGGCCTTCTGTAATGTCTTAATGTCGGTGTAGTGTAAATACGAAAGATTATTATTATTATAACGTTCGCGTGTCATGATACGAAATTAATTGCTGTCGTAGGCTAGGCTAGTGTTGGACCACCCGTATGCATGTTTCCCACCACTGGCGTTTCAAGTCATGTTAAATAAAAATCAAATGGGCTGATGTTTGCATCCTCCGAATAAAGTGGCAGTAGTATTGCACAGATGTGTAGCTAGCTTATCCTCATTCCAATGTGGTATACTGCAGGAAGAAATCTAGAAAGCACGAATTATGGTCGCATTCGGTGCTAGCATGACGGTAAACAACGACACTTCAATAGTTACTATTTCAGCAGACATTTAAAAAACAGCAGATTTATGGTATACTGCGCCGTAGCACCGTATGCAATTCGCGTGTTGTTCATCAACTCCCACGGCTTCTTGTAAAAGACTTAAAAACAAAACTAAGTTATGTCTTTGGCTGTAATTTTGTCGTGATGAAAGTCCAAATCTTTTGCTCTGTAGAGACTAAGACACTTTCAAGAATAAGTTGCAGTACTTAACCAGCGTACAGCTGAGACACGAATCTGAAAACAGTAATTTGATGATAATGTAATAGTAGTAATATTAGACTTATGTATCGTCACTTTAGTGTCTAGTAAAAATAAAATGTCCAGCCGTTTTCTAATCTGTGGAAATATTTCAGAGCTCCATAAACTCTTCTTGCATATGGGCGCATAAATTTTGGTTCACTTTACGCGACAAAGAAAATCCATCCCCTTCCTTTAATCCGCGACAGTCACAAAGTTTTTATTTAGCCATAGTCACTATAGCTATAGCAACTAGTAAACGCATAGGAAACATCAAGTTAATTGAAACTACAGAGAAACATTTAACACCACGAACGATAATAATTAATTAATAGTAAAAAGGTTTCACGCGGTACAACGGTTACAAATATAAGAACATCAGACTAGGCTAGGAAATGCAAATATTAAACCAAGTCTATACTGCTGGCTTGTCTCAGAATATATTTACTATGTGAGCACGCAGTTTCAAAATGCACATGCTTTATTCAAAAGGGGAACTCTGAACTGTGCCAAACTGAGTTCATGTACAAAGTATTATTATTACAGCTTCACAGAATCTCCCAGCTCCTTGAAACTGTAACTGTACTAGATTAGTTCATATTATCATTATCACTATCATCAGTAATAGAAAATACACTGGGACTGGTTCCATCTCTGACTTCGTAATTTTAGTAGAACAAGCAGCACAGGTTAGCTGGCGTAGTAAATGAGCTAGTTAATTAATGGGGGACGCTCGAGATTCAGATAGAACACTTTCTTGTTGATCAGATCCATGTGTCTTGAGTTGTTCCAAACTCGTAATTCCTGCAGCTTTCATCATCTTTGAAAACCTACTGTTCTCTAACTTCATTAAGTTTTCGGGGGTATCAAATTCTTGAACCTAAAAAAAAGAATGACACTAGTGTTAGTTAACATGTTCACCGTCAATAATTATCTCTGCCTATTACGAACGCATTACCTTTCCGGAATCCATAACCACCACACGGTCGTAATTCGCTATTGTATTAAGCCTATGAGCTATTGTCAGGACGGTACAGTCAGCAAACGTTGAACGTAAAGATGATTGAATGAAAGCATCCGTTTCAACGTCAACAGATGCTGTAGCTTCATCGAGAAGCAATATCTAATTAAAAACGAACCATTAAATCGCAAATTCGACAACGGACGACACAGTGTTGCACAAGCATTTACAAGGATTTACGCTGCTTCACTTTACCTTATTTCTCCGCAAAATCGCTCTCGTCAAACATAAAAGTTGCCTTTCACCCACGGAAAAGTTATCACCCTCCGCTTCCACAGTGCTCATGAGACTCTTCTTCAACTTCGAGATCTGCGGAGGTCATGATAATTTGCAAAATTACGAACCAAGGCTTTTGTACAAAGTACCTCAAACATACCTTTGCTTTCAGATTTGAACGTTCAAGGGCATCCCAGAGCTCCTCATCAGTGTGCGTATCAAACGGATCCAAATTGTACCTACAGAATATGAAAATTAATATTTGGCTTTTTGAGTTCCTCCAGTATGCATTAACCTGCATCTTACCTAATGGTTCCCTTGAAAAGCACTGGTTCTTGTGGAATCACAGCAATGCGCTGTCTTACCACCTTCCTGTTTACGTCTGCGATATTGATGTCATCAATACATATGCTGCCACTCTCGATGTCAGACAGACGCAGCAATACTGCCATAATTGAAGACTTTCCTGTTATAGTCACAAAAAAGAAAGCACGATCACATAAGCTGATGACTCATTGATGCACGCGGCTGCTTACGCCGTGTTAAAAGTACTGTACCTGCTCCAGTTCGCCCCACAATCCCGACTTTCTCCCCGCCTTTGACACATAGAGTCACACCATCAAGTACAATGGGAAGCTCTGGTCTGTATCGCATGGTTACGGATGACATTCGTATTTCTCCTTTACTAGGCCAAGCGGATTCGGCTAGGTCAATAGGCTTTTCTGGCTCGGATTCTACCTCCAATCCCTTAAGCATACAAATCAAATCTTTATGCTCACATATTTATCGATAGCGCACTAGCTACACATTCATGCGGAAGTGTTCTGCCCTTGATTTTAAGGGGAGGACACAGCAATTATGAGTTCTTTACCACGCCGCATTATGTACAGTGCAATAAAGGCAGCTAAAAGTACTCACCAAGCCATAATGCAGTATGCGCTCGACCGAAGTAAACCGAGCACTCAACTCTGACATCATACGCATTACGAAAGGCATAAATGTACACACCTGAAAGGAAGGGGTGCAGAATGTGAATTAAGAAACCTGTTTTGTACAAACACACGCTAAAGCAGTGAACCATACCGAATAAATACTTGAAACGATCAGGCCGACCACACTAGGTGTAATGCTACTTCGCAGCAGGACACCTGATAAGGCTGAGAAGAAAATTGCGGCTAAGCCAATTAAGTCCATACGAACAGTGAACCATCGATTAGCCATTCGGAACACCGCTTCGGCAGCCAGATGCCTATTTAAGTGCTCTGTAAATCTAAACAGCAAGTTTTCTCATAACACCTTGCAACGTATCCTAAGACTAATACCCCAATCAATGAAGTATTTATGCAGTCTGACACAACTGCGGCAAATTACCTTCGCTGGAACATAGTTTGGCGGCTGTAAGTACGGATGATGGATAGACCACCCATAGAAGACTGCAAATGACCTACGACAGGGCTTTTGAGGCTATTGTCCAGCTTTTTAGTCTGACGGACTCCGACATTCAGCCACGCACCGAAAAACAGCATTACACCTGATGGCATATGAGAAATAACAGGTACGGCATTAAAATTTAAAGCCACCTGGACAATTAAGAAAGTACAATGATATGTATGAAGGCTTACCGAAAATTAAGAGCAACATGAGTGACACATAATATGGAAAAAAAGCACAGACAGTTGCAATTGTCGCCAGGATGTATAGGAGAGAGTCAGTCACAAATTCGAAGAAAAACGGCAATCTTGCATCCACTGCATTAAAATAAAAGGACATGTCAAAACATTAAATCGTCTACTAATAACCTGTTAGAAACAATACAATGTGTTACACTTACACTCGTCCATATCTTTCGAGAATCTGTTCATGATGCGTCCCACAGGACTGCTGTCGAAAAACCATAGCGGACACTTCATGATGCGGGAAAACATCATGTTATGAAGGGACGAAGCTGAGTGGAGAATGAAACGTGTAGATGCGAGGCCCTTGAAAGCACCGAAGATATACGCAATGAGAACACTGCCAGCAAGAACAGACTGAAAGACTGCTTGATTAGGAGTGCCAACTTCGCTTGAGAGAGTTTCATTCTGACTGCTGACGGTTAGGTTGTCATAGTTTTCGGCCAGGGTAACCTAAATACAAATTTATGACTAATATGAAACCATTGTCAACTGCATAAGAATCGTTTCAGCACAACAAAAGATTGCAACTGCGTACATTAGATACTCCTCCATGATCAATCTGACTGCTGCTGGTTAGGTTGTCATAGTTTCCGGCAATGGTACCCTAAATATAAATTTAAGGCAAACGTGAAACCACCGCCAACTGCATAAAAATCGTTTCGGCAAAATAAAAGATTGTGACTGCGTACATTAGATTCTCCTCCATAATCAATCCAGGATTTGACCCACACAGTGATGAATATTCGTATGAGGACGAATAGAAGAGCGAGACTGAAGACGGTGAGGAGAATACACCATCCACCTCCTGCTCTGACGAAATGCTTGTATGATTTCCATCCACTGTCTTTGAATTCTACATCATCGTCCCTTTCGTAATCAAAGTTGACTTGTGTTTTGGCCGCAGGCGTCTGCTTTTTTAGCTCCTTTACTGGTGATGTATCTTCTCGAAATGCGCCTCCTTCGCGCTTGTGAGCATGCTGGAACAACTGATAGTAATTGTGTTCACTCTTTATAAGTTCACTGTGTCTTCCGCGCTCAGCGACGGTTCCATCCTTCATAAAGATTATGTCGTCGCACTGCTGTAGAAACTGTTGTAATAAACAAAGATTTCAACATCATTAATTTACGCTCCTTTGCTTCGTGGTGCAGGGTGAGATAATTAGTACCTCCACTTGATGGGTTACTAGAAGAATTGTTTTGTCCTTTAAATACTGCTTAATACATTTCTGAAAAATAGACTGGCCTACGACGGAGTCAACCGCACTCAATGGATCGTCCAAAATATATATTGATCTGTCAGCATATACGGCCCGAGCTAAATTAAGACGTTGTTTCTGTCCTCCGCTGAAACAGATTCATCAAAATTGTAACGCTGAACTACATATCAAAGACAACGCGCTTCCAAACATTATAATTACCTCAGAGTTACACCACGATCTCCAATTATAGTAAGATCACCATTCGGAAGCTGTGCCACGTCTTCCTGTAAACTGCATACTTGAAGGACTTTCTGATACCTGAAGTATATACATATATTTAATATAAGAGCATTTAGCGTAATCATCTGAGACTGAATACTATGGATTTACTTTTCTTTTATCATAGGTGATCCAAACAAAATATTGTCCTGAAAAGTGTCATTGTAAATCCAAGCTTGCTGCGAAACAATCGCCAGCGAGCCTCGTATAAGAACATCCCCTTTCAGTTTCTTCATCTACAAAACATTCAAGAAAATTTATTAAATCCTAGTTTATTTACATCAAATGATGTTCTATGAGCCTTACATCACCGAGTATAGCTGAGCATAAAGAACTTTTCCCGCTGCCAGTAAGTCCACTAATGCCAACAAGTTTTCCCCTCTTCACATCAATATTGATACTGGACAGGGTTTGAACACATTCATCGGATTCAACAACTTCCGCGAGGGCGTCACTTTCAGGAGTAGGTCCTTTATTCTTGTTCTTAGAAAATTTACTCTTCCGAGATTTCTTTCCTTTTTGTGCTTCTTCTCGACTATCTTGATTTCCCACAGGTACTTCCCACGCGAAATCCCCGCTTTTGATCACTATAACCGAATCATGGTCGCAAGGAACGTTGTCACTCGCTATATTCTCATATTCAGGAAGTTCTAAGTATTTCTATAATAGATCAGATAGCATCAAACAGAACACGTTAGTTTTCTTCCAGGAAATTCAACCTATACATCAGCGTCGCCACAGACGTACCTGAAAATTTCTGAAACATACTACAGATTCAGCGATAGATCTCGCGGCAAACGGAAGCGTACCAACAGTGAATTGCATGGCAGCAAATACCGAGTATATTGACCAAGCTGTAGACGCGTCCAATTTATTTCCGCTAAGACTGTTACAGAGATTCACATTATTTGCCATGGAAACTCGTACAGATTTCTTCCACCCCAACAGTCCAATACCTTACCTATATCCCAAGAATGTGGCTACGGAAGCTACGATGTTAACCATCGGAGACGTAGTCACAGTAAGCGACTGTAGAAAAGCTGCCTTCCTAAGCTGTCGCTCTTCTACTGCTCTAAAAGCTGCAATTTTCTCTGCAAAACTTTCCTCCCAGCCGTTCATTTTTATAAGTCGAATCGCATTAAGAATCTCATTCATTAGGCTAATGCGATTGTTTGTTTGCTTGACGGTTTTTCGCCTAATCCTAGCAACACAAGCAGCTATTCCTCCCTAAAACGAATACACATTTGTAACCACACATTACGCATCATTTCGCAATTTTATTTATCTTTGTACTCACCATTACGGGGTAAAATAAGAAAATCACAGCGTTTCCTAGCAGTGCCCATGGACCGATGACGGTTGTAGTATAAAATACACTCATAGTGAACATCGCCGGAGCGGCTAAAATCACAGTGAAATTAATCCAAACCGTCTTAGACACGGTGACATAAAATTCATTTGATTTAAACTTTACCCAAGGCGAGAACGCCGCCAGCAACACACTCGAAAATTCTTTCCTGGTCATTTGTGCAAAACGTGACAGCTTTGGCTAATATCCCTTCTCCGCCTGTTCTAAGTCTAAGCAGTTTTTCATAAGTCATGTACTGCATTGCACCTTCCAGTCGTATTCCTATCATATTTTCCAAAACAAATAGAAACTTCAAATGATAAGCCCCTGGAAGAGCTATTAACTTAACCAAAAGCTAGTTACGGAATTAATATAACATAATATGGCATACCTGTATGAATGCCTATCATAAACAGGCCGCAGAATGAAAGACTTCTAATACACTGCGCGATTAAGATCAATAAAGCAAGAGAGATTCCAATTTCAAGAGGTTGTGATGAGTCTTCAATGTACTCCAGAATCCACCGAAGTATCCAAGCCTAAAAAAATTAACACACATTTTAGGACCAAAGAATACTGGAAATACTTTGCAGATACAGTCAGCGAAGTGGGTACTTACTGGGACGATAAACTGAAGAAGAACTGTAAATATCATCAAAAAGGCGCAGACGGTAAAACGCGTCCTTCCGAAATGCCAGGCACATCTTGCAAACGATGCTTCACTTCCTTTTTGTATTTTCTCTTCTTCCCACAACCGGTTTAGCCGTCTAGCATTCCTGTCAGCTTTATCTTTTTCCTGTATTTAGAGACAAATTTTATCATTAATATTCTCTAGCATGCATAAAGCATATTCCGTAACATTATCCGCATACATCCAGATCCCACAAGTCCTCCTTTGTCAAGCCAGTTTTGAACGCCTTCCACATTCGACCCGAAAGCCATGATATCGTCACATAAGAAAACAGGCCTGAGTTGCTACTAGGAATTACTGTCTGAGACGATCTAAAATCAATCAATACAAACATGTCATTACCCCAATCACACAGATCCAAAAAAAACTCTTTCCATTTTATCAAATCCCCAAGTCCCCCTCATCTATTAGGCTCTTCGTATAATTGTCAGCTTACTTCGGAAATCTGTAGGGCAACAAGGTTTTCAACGCGGGCTTATACTTGGTCCACTTATTCTGCCGATCTTCTGGCTTCTGACCATTGCTACTGCTAAATAAAATAAAGATCACTTTAGCTCCTTTCGCACATGACAGAAACAACACATTCTATACAGGGTTCTTACCTCATTGTGTTTCTATCATTATTACTGCTTGCTGAAGTCATGGCTGCACTTGGTAAAGGTACCGTTTCTTTCACATCTATTGTTTGGATCGATTCCGTCCGAGTCAAACTGATCGAGCCATTAGAAAGCCACTTATGCAGCATCGTTTACGTAAATACCTGAAAAATAGAGCATCAACGAGTTTATTTTCCGGGTCATGTAATAAGCATAACAATAATCAGCCTAGCTTCCCGATTTATTTACAACAAGTCCACAACTCCCTTCGCAACACCACAAATATTTATACGCCTACTTTAAAAATCATGCGAGTCTTTATAGAAGCCATATTTGCATCCAGTGAACACCAATTCATCAAGCTGAAAAAAAAGCATTTGCAAGAAAAGCAAGAGCCCGCACACCATCGAAGCTAATCTAGAAATGGTACAGCACAGAGTACAACATTAAAATTAATTACAAAGGTCTTTGCATCTATACAGCGAGTTAACCAGGAACAAGAATACTGATCCTAGTCAATGAACAACACTAAACACAGCCCACAATAGCGTTAACTTCACCCACTATTACTTCTCATTCAGCCCGTACAAATCCGATGAATGTATTTACCCAAGGTAACAACAACACTTGAATCCAGCAGCTCATCAACGTTTAGCAACTCAATCAATATGCATAGAAGATAGACAAAGAAGAGCAACTACAACTATTAAATACCGACAACAAACTACTTTTCTCTTGTAGTTTCCATTCATAAATTCAACATACCGGTTAGAAGTGGGAATCTTTTTGTTTGTATACATCCAGCCCATGCATAGAATCGATGATCACAAGTAATAATAATAATAACAAATAATAACAATAGCTTCAGAGAGATTCAAAAAAGTCTTGACAAAATGAACAATCAGAATAACACGAAGTCATGCAGTATCTTTTACAGCATTAACTACATAGTTGTCTTACATTTTGAAACTAGCTCGTTAACCCACGCTGCTGCTGGAACAACGAGCACATGGAGCTCCATTTTATATAACACTTTGATGTCAGAACAGTAAGTAAACCTTGTTCAAGGAGGGAATCTGTTCATTTAATGCGGGTAGGAGTTTAACTAAAATACCCAATATTAATTACTATTTCAGGGATTTTCAGTATGAATCATGAAGCTCTTCTAGCCCAAATGTACGCACGCCACAAAACAAGCTATTCACACAAAGTATATAATTGTTATTATCTTTACAAAAGACCAGAGCGTTGAGCTCAGTATAAAATCCTGCGTGTACAGTTAACTAATAATGATTATCCCAGCCTAGGAAGCCATTAACCTCAAAACTATCATCATCCCACTACTGATCACACTTTACTTCCTCACTGGAATTTGCTCTTTTTTTGTATCTTTTCAAGTCAAGTTTCATTTCCACCACCAACATGACAACTCTCAGTTTCAATATCACCCATTGAGAACTCCTCAAGCTTTACTCAATGATTGGGCAACATCCAGGCGTCAGCCTACTTGAGACAGAAGACAAAGACCTGATGAAAAAAGTATATAAATTCTTCTATAATTTTCTTACACAAATTCACATTTATTCCATCTTTTAAAAGTATGGGTACAAGATGCAAGAATGTCCAGAAAGTTAACAATGTAACTAGCATGTAAAGCATTGGTGGCATCATCATGAATCAGTATCCACTACTATACTGGAAACGAGTGAGGATCCAACGTTCCATGCTTAGATTTATATAACGTTTTCGCCAAAGTAATTATGTATACGTAGCAATAGCTGTTTAAATGCAAACTTAAGCATTACAAAGTCAATAGAATGATGGTCCAAAGGTAATCAGTGCTGTTGTTCCATTAATGAGCTCCTAACAGCTGAAATAATTGTGGGCAACGCTAGCTGCTCATGCAGTTGAACCGTCTCGGCCGGACTATTTCAGAAGGTTCCTACAAAAAAAAACGCCAAAAGTTTCCATTTTCCGTCATAAGGAGATGTCCAGTCAATACTTAAATCTGCTTTTCGGTGCAATTCTATTTCCTGGACGATCCGGACCTATTGAGATTCCGTACTAAAACACAGCTTTGTGTGAACAGCATTCTCGGAAACTGCGTTATCCATAAATTTAGTTTCAGCCATGTCATGGCATGGCCGGGCTGAATACAGACGAATTTTTGTACCCTCGCATTATGTAACAGCTTAACAGGTCATACATTGACTAAAAGAGGCACAGAGTGCACACAAGTAAATGCAGACAGTAGAGGATTTAATTCCAGGGTGCGGAGTTCTCCTAAACAAAGAGCTAATACGCCATGCATGAATGTAATATAACCATTATCTTGTCCTTTTCAGCTTTACTTTGGTAGTTGGACATAATAGCAATACATGAGAAAGATTACGAGGCAGTTTCTTTTTTGATTTCTTACAAGAAAGGAAGGAAGAAAAGAATGGGGAAAAGGTGAGGGGAGAAGAAAAAGAGTGGTCGACTTAAGTCCATCATCATCATCATGGATGAAAGACGAAAACGAAGGGAAGAAGAGCTTTACAGATGGTCACAGCGGCAACAACAACAACGTCGTCGTAACCTTTACAAATTACTGCTATTAAGGTTTAGGCTCAGGAGGACGAGGAAAGGAACTACTATTTCGCCTTTTGGAAGGAAGAAGAAGAAGAAACCACAGTTGGTTTAAATTGCTCAACGGCTACGATGATTCTCATCATCACTGTATATGGTCAAATGTCGTAATATTAGCTCTAGGACGAAGTAATAATCCTTGTCTGCAAGAGCTCTCAGTAAAATACTCATTCAGTATCATCAATATCATTGTGCACTTGAAACTTCTAGGAATAATTTTGTGGAGCTCTTCTACACCGCAACTTCCTTCAGTCAGGTTTCAGGTAGTGAAGCGCGTCTGGTAGCCTGTAAACTGCTTCACTCTGCCATCAACATCTACATTCTTAGGTCAAGCATCTAAATGTAAGAATACGCTGCCTACTATGACTGCTCCATTATTTGCCTTTTCATAATAATTTCACTGCCCCCTTCATGTGTTCATGTTGGTTCGGGCCAGTAAAATACTGTAAGAAGGGTCAACAAGGTAGTGGTCGATGGTTCTGTGGGCTAGCTATAAACAAAGAGCAAGCCTGTTCTTTCGTTTTATAATAGCTGAATCCGTTGCCTTTTGCCTTTAGAACTTTCGTATGGTACTGAAAAGCATATTAAGCAAAAACCATCGAGAATTATTCATGGTTATTCAAACCCTTCTAAAATATTATTCGTATTCAGTTTCTGATCCCCACTTTCTACTCCATTTCCCACAAAGTATCCAATTACTTACAGTATTACGACAGGAGGTAACTAAACTAAATATTTGCAGGATGAACCATGAAAGCACTAAATAAGCGTAATCCCTAGACATGCCCCTGCTGTAATAAAGTACATAATCCCCTGGAACTGAGAAAGATGTCATCGCTTAATGAGTGCCATCCTAAATCATGTTGACATGACAGGAATTATTAGCTGTGGAATTCAACGAAGCCTTTTTTGCAAGCCAGGTTGGTTCACAGCCGAGTGGCAAAAAAACCAAGGTATAATTAGATGAAAAGAGCTTATAGGAAGTCACTGCACAGCCTGGTACAGAGCATGCACGAAAAGAACATGGTGATCATCATCATCATCATGACGATGATGATGGAAGGAAGGACGAGCAGAGTAGCAATAATATAAGTTAGTGACAAGAGATAGTACAGTTCTTAAACAGAATTTTCGTAAGCTTGCTCACGGTATATACCGGTTGGTTTGTTAGTTCGTCATCTTTTTGAACACATAGTCGTCACGACATTTCTATATCGACGGAGAGGACAGGACAGGAGCAGAATAAGGGGACATGGTGTGAAATAATGTGAGAAGCTATTTCTCCCTTAACACTCACATCCAATTCAGTTCTTCTTCAGAAGAAGAAGACTTCATTGTCAACAGTAACCCATTTAATTATGCTTAGTTCGAAAAGGAGTTGCCTCCAGGTGTGTGTGGTATGCCCGCAAGCCTCATATTCAAGGACTGATGATGATGACTGACTGCTTACTTACTTAAGCTTCCTATCAACCCTCGCTGGTCACAAGTATAGAAGAATTTCACACAAGCTCGTCCACCACACTTGTGCAAAGGGTTGCTCTCTAAAACATTGTGTAATAGTATAACATCACATCCCTGTTCTCCATCCATACAAATTGTTCTGTAGCTCTGAAAAATATTAGTGTGATAATGAATGTATATACCTCTCTATAGCCCATGTTATACAACACGTTGTTTAAAAAAGGAGCAGTCTCTATCTTTCAGTCTGTCTTCTTCTTCTTCT
>JAQFYD010001122.1:0-13478 GCA_034694225.1 Bourletiella hortensis
TAGCTGCAACTGAAGTATCGTCGGCCCAATGGCATTTGGACAACTTTTTGTCCAGCATTACTCACCGACCCATGACTCTCTCCTGTCTCTTACAAGATTCCCAAGGAGACGTCCAGTCGACTTACAATGCAAAAATAACTTCTCTTTCAAGTTAATTGACCCTTTGCGATACAGCAAAAGGATGACATTCAGTTCATATATTCCAAGTCCCATAATTACAGTGAGTAGCCTTTAGCGTGGCTTCCTTCCCAATCTTCCCCTCCCGCGCCCTCGCGATTATAGAAAGCCTTAACGAGATGCTTCTCGCTAAATTTTGTAAATGGGCAACAAACAACCAGGCCCGCACACATGTACAAGAAATCGCTAGTCACACACAGGCAAAGCTTTTTAGTCAGCAGCAGCAACGGAGCATCACCTAAAAGCTGGAAAGTACCATTTAACCCCGAGGAAAAACGATAAATTAACTAAAAAACGATGACGCCCTTCGTTTTTAATTCGGATGAGTGAAATTGCAACACATAGTACTTCAGTCAATTTAGTTTAAAGCATTTTCAGTTCAAAGAAACAAATCCCAGAGGTAAAGCTGAAATAAGCTTAATTCTTATTTCAAATTTAATTTCATTTGAAGTGATCGCTTATTATTACACTGTTATACACATGGAAAGAAGCGGAAAGGAACGTCAATGAACGAAGGAATATTTCAAAGAAGAAGACGGAGTTCGCCACCAGTACGCCGTCCGAATCCCATGATGGGTGAAACTGACACAAAAAACACAAAGAGGAAACTGCCTCGGCGTACGCAGAAAAGTACTAAAATTAATCCTTTAATGATAAACAAAATCCTCCATACTGTCTTGCATTTATTGGTCAGGACTATCAAAACTTTTTTATTACATGACTCTGATCCAGCCCAAGCATCAAAAGCAGCATCAGAAGCCGCAGATAAGGAATTTCGGGATTTTTTAGCAGAACAAGCAGCAAGGAGAGGGGCGGAGCTAAGGAATCGAATAGCAGCTGCCCGAGTACAGGATCTACTAGAAGAACAGTTAGCCATGATCAAACTAACGAGGCAAATGAACAAATTACTAGAAGATTTGAGACCAAGGGAAGGCCTATATTCCGGCACAACTCCTAATTCTAAAAAGGCGACCAAAAAACCAAAACCGACAACGTGAGCAGTTATCATAGCTATACCCGCTAAATTTACCTATACTTTACGCATGCAACTTTCCACTAGCAGATCCAATGAATACGTCATCTTCAGTGGTGGCCCCAAAGGCCTGGAATATACGAGTTTGACCAAAAGTGAAACAGGGACATTCTCTATGGAAATCGACGTTTCGGCTTATGACCCTGAAAATGTTCTGGTCAGCACGGAGGATAATAGGACAATGCACGTGAGGGCCACAAGCAGAGGTGTACGGAAAACCATGAAAATTATCTCACCGGATGGGATTGACATTGATGATGTCATTATTCACTACCCAAAACATGGGATTTTGCTTTTGGAAGCACCCTAAACATATAATGGTCATCTACTGTGAATCCTGTCCAGAATTCCGTGTGAATAAAATCCCACCAAAAAGTTATGTAATTAGTTCTTGGCTATGAGCACGCCATGCGTCTGTGGCATTTTGCCATCACCGTAGTCGTCCATTTAACAGCCAGCTAAATGTGTATGAACATATCATCTGGTCCTTTGTTGCTCAAAAATTCAGATGACAAATGATTTGTCTGCTGGCGTCCAAGCACTGAATAATTGACATTGCATGTGTTGGGGAATGATGATTCACCAGTGCATTTGAACGCACTTCATACGCATTCATACTGTACTCCTTTTGTCATCATGAAACTTAAAAGTAGAGGGGCGTACGACCAGAAAAGAACATTGCTCACATCTAAACTGATGATAAAGTATAGGATCGTGCTATTATCAGTAAAAAGTAACGACCTTTGAAATATCTTTCATTGTGCTACGACGACACATGATATTACATTTATAGATCCGCTACGGAGCAGAAGGATGATAGATGATAATGTGGCACTACTATTAGGTTACAATGCCCCCTGAACCAAGAAATGCCTTGGTTTATTCACATACTTATATGCGAACAGTAGCTTTATCATAATAGGAAAATTTTGTAAAGGACTAAGCAGCAAGGTTTCATGAACAAGTGACCGTAAGTTGTACATTTTGCCATGTTGTATAGTAACTGACTTTGTTTTTCTCAAGTTGAAGGACGCACAAGTATACAGCCGTGGGAGTTAAATTCTGCTCAAGCGGTAGCTACTTAACTTAATAGTTGCTAATTCATTCCGAACGTTACGACGCATATAAAGTGCAACAACGCAGAAATGATAATAATTCTGTTGATCAGCATTGTTTTTATAAACTGTCAAGCTATTCAAGCTTACAAACCCGTTGTGATTGTTCATGGCATTCTTGATCATAAGAACAGCTTGAAATCCTTAGCCGAGCGGATTGTAGAGGTGAGCCTATATGACTGGTCGTAGATTATCAAGGTATTTCTACTAATGGCATGAATGAATGTATTTTTTTGTCTTGAATATCTTTAGAAACATCCTGGAACAAATGTAACGGTTATTGATCGACTCCATGGCTGGCGGAGCATTACCCCCATGTGGTATCAAGTTAGGGCCTTTGCCAAGGAACTTATACCAATCATGGATGAGAATCCGGACGGAATCAATCTTATCGGTTAGTTTCCATCCTTTGTAATGCTAATGAGTAACGGGTTTAACTACCTGCTGGATCTGATAGGAAAATAATAAAAATTGGGTTCCATATAGGATTCTCACAGGGTGGACTACTCGCTCGAGGTTTGATACAAACCATCGGAAACCATTCGGTTCATACATTCATATCATTAAGTTCTCCTCAGGCTGGACAGTATGGAGGTGGGTAATAAGGCCTGGAATAATAAAATAGTATCATTATCATTATGTGTATTATGTATACAAATCAGTTTCCGCTAAATACAATATTGTTTCTTTACCTGTTTCCCTTAGATGATTTCCTCCGCATATATTTCCCGAATTATGTGAAGGATACTGCGTACAAATTTTTGTACTCCGAAGGTGGCCAACTCGTCTCCTTTGCGAATTACTGGCGTGACCCTCATCATCTCCCATTATATTATAACTATAGCACCTATCTTGCACCTATAAATAATGTTGTTGAGACGGACAATAGTACAGAGTACAAAGAGAACTTTTTGAAGCTTCAAAAACTCGTTCTTATAGGTGGACCTGATGATGGAATAATTTGTCCTTGGCAGTCAAGGTATTACATAAAATACTCTCCAGAAATGCTGTGTAACTTCATTATTGAATTTGAATAATTTCATAATAATGTTCACACCCTTATTCCTTCTTTACAGCCATTTCGGATTCTACGATGAAAACGAAACGGTCGTAGAACTTAATCATCGGGATATCTACACTATGGATACATTCGGTCTGAGAACACTTGACCTTTCAGGTCGCATGACAACCCATGTTGTTGAAGGCGTCAGGCATCTACAATGGCATCGCAATGTATCCGTTATTGATCAGTACATTCTTCCATACTTAGACTAAAATTCCTAATTAATTTATATCGATCAACAACAAGCTCATCTATAACAGCTCAGTTTTCTCCATTGTTGTTACAACTATCTGTTTTTTATACCGTTTCATTTTTAATTCTTTTAATAATTAAGTAAGATTTTCCAATAAATGGCCAGTCAAACGGGCTCAGCAGCAGTAACACAATTTTCCGTACAATTTTCCTCATGTCAGTCAGTATGACCCCACAATTGTCCCAACTAACATAACTCTCATTCTCACACCCTTACAATTACTTCCAAAAAAAACCGAACATTGGCAAATAGTGCAGAAAAAAATTGCATAATATAACATTGACATGATCAAACAGTGGAAGAGCAGCACTGCAAAAACAAACAAAGCAAAAATCCTATAAAATCAATAACGATCATCATGACATGACCGTTCCCCCCAAATATATTTCCAAACCCAAACTCATGAACATACTTCCCAAAGAATCATTAGCCGCAGTTAAATTTTGACTCCGAAAAAACTGCCGACATTCTAATTATTAGATGCTTAATCATAATTATATGAAATTATGATAATAAACCCCATCTCTTAGCCAAAGGACGGATCCATACGGACGGAGAATGTATGCGTATATACGACTTGAACGATTGCTAATGGCTGCAGACAAGAACGATATATTTCTCCCCGCTTCAATTCAGTTCCAACATGCATCATGCGGCGTATATTTTCTTCGTCAAATCTCATCTGAAAACCAACAAGAAGCTAAACACAACGTTTCAACAAGTTTCATCCTCAATTCCATAAAATTTCACATTTACACATCCTCCGCGACACACATTTTGTGTTAAAAACATCATAGGAGGAATCTCGACAGTTTTACATACAAAACGAACCGAAAATCTGGAGATTTTTGCAATTTTCCAGCTGTATACACAAAGGAAGGAAAACGGACAGGGGAATGAACAAAGCTATAAGCAACGAGACTCGTAAAAACAGCTGCAAAAGCTCGTGTGTATACAACAGCATTCCTCAATATTAGTGTCCCTCAATTTGCATTGCGTATGAGGACCATTTATGAAAATAATTGTTGAATTTCACAGCTATTTTCATAGCAATTACGTTTTTCAGAAAAAGAGAATTCAGGTCAGGGAGAATCAAGCCGTATTTTGGATTTTTAGTGGAAAACTGTCGTCTGTCAATGGAGACGTACGCCACGAGAGGCAGAGGGGCTAAATCGTGTACTGACAAATCGTGCTGCTTTGCTTGTGTAATGCGTGTGTGTGTTATGAGAGGGAAGTGAAACCGAAGCCATCGAAAGTAAGCTATCAACCTCCTCAACCACCAACACCGCACCACCACCGTTCTTTAACATCTCATTTTGAGTATAGGGAAGTTATTAGGAACAAAGTAGTAGTGTTCTGGTGGGGACATTTTTAACTTTGTTGAGGATTTAATTGGATAGTTAATTGTGAGCTGAAGATGCCGAAGAAAAGAAAATCAAGTAAAATGAAATCAACGGAATATTGGGATGGTAGCAACTGGCTATGGGAAGGGCTTGATTCAGATGATGAGCTACTCATTGCGTACAATCGAAGGCCTAGTGAGGATAGTAAGTTGAATGAGTTATTATTATCCGAATTATAATTATGATTGTTTAATAATTTTGAATTCTGATTGACTAGGCCGAATTTATGTGACAGAGAATTTAGGAACTTAGCATAAGGAATGCATTGCTTTGTAATTGAGATGCTATAATGAATGGCGGGGTTATGCTTATGCCGCCAGACCGGGCTACTAATCAGTGCTTTTGCATTGTTATTGTGACCGAATCATGATGATTTTTAGGTCGTTAACTAAAAGATGATAGAATCGAAGATAATGTAGGAGAAGGAATAGTATGGGAGTTTTGGTTAGGGTGAGATAGAATGATTGTCATGATAGATTTGGTGCTAGTATTTAATTGTTGAGTTTGAGCTATAATGACTTAAAGTTGATGAGTATAAGGGGAGAATGGGAATTTTCGGGAGAGAAGTTGGGGGAAATAATTATTGGAACAGTTATTGCAGGTGGGGAGATATGTAGGTGTTTAATTTGAAATGTGTTTATTTGTTCTAGTGACCTCGATGTGCGCCTTGTGTTATCAGTGGTTCAAGACTAGTGATGAATTCCATAACCACATGGTTACCCATATAGATACATCCCGATTCCATGAATGCTCAATATGTAAAAAACGATTCTTAGCTAGATTTTTAAAAATGCGTCATGAATCCATCCATCGTTATGAATCCAATCATCCTTACACAGCGTAAGATATGCTTTCTTATTTGTTTTTTGTATAAGCAGGAATGCTGTGCCATTCATTCATTTTTTTATGACTTGACTGATATGCAGGTACTGGGGCTCACCTCGAGGATGTGATTTTCCTTATGATTTTTTCGTCAAGAATCATCCAATGAAAAGATTTAAACCTGCTCCTTACACACCCTATTACCTGAAACACCTACGTCGACTTGAGAAGAAAAGCGAGGCTGAACCGATTTCCTGTATTGCATGCCCATTGCAGTTTAGGAATTGTGACGAACTGACGAAACACTATGATCTCAGTCATGCCCTTCATGAATGTGTTCATTGCTCCGAAGTGCTCGAAAATTTTTCCAGTTATGAACGGCATTTATGGGAGCGGCACGGGATCAATATGCCAGTCAATTGTTTGGGTGGCAGATGGAGAGTTTTGGATGAGCTGTCACAGAATTTTAATGGAGAGCTGGAACTGACTAGAGCAAATGTGAGATTTTTCCACAACTACGCTGAACCGAACGCACCTCCCTTAATGTGTAAGTCTGCGGCACACTATTTGTTTTTGCTTTAGTTACTGTAGCGACAGTGAATATGTAAAGATACTTATTTAGTTTTAGGCATTTGTATGAAGTTAGCTTGTAAACGGGTTTTTGTTTTTAAATTTCCAGCAGTTGCAGGTCGAAGCATGCCTACAAAGACTTACTTAGGCAAAGCAGTGAATTCTGAACATACACCGCCAGTGTCGTCGGTGAAAGAAGAATCTGTTGATCATGGAGACATTCGCGATACTCAATCCGTCCTTGAGACTGATACCAACAGTGAACTATCTGACGACCATCAAAATGGATCTTCTGCGATGTCCGAATTATTAGATCCAACGGTGTCCTATATGGTTCCTACGAAAGACGAAATCGAATGGGTTACAGCTGCCGATGGTCAAACCTATCCTTGCCAGGTGTGTGGCAGAATTTTCAGTGACGAACGTATGCGAAACCGACACCGGAGGTTGCACAACGTACCTGGAGACAAGCCCTTCGAGTGCAAGTATTGTAAGAAAGCATTCGCAACTCACAGTAATCGCAAAGAACATGAACGGATACACACAGGAGAGCGACCTTATAAATGCCCAGTATGTGATAGGAGATTCATCCAAATTTCAAACTTGAAGAAGCATATTCAGACACATAAAGACCTAAACACTCTAAAGTAAGTATCGTAACAGATGAAAACAGCAAATATATAAGGATGTTGGAGTGCAATTTTTAATGTAAACCTTTTCCGCTTAGGTGCTTAACTTGTGGGAAGCAGTTCGTAAAAGAATCATCACTGGTGCTGCATCAGAGAAGTCATGCAACGGAAAGGAAGTTCCGCTGCGAAATCTGCGATCGTGCTTACAATTATGCCTCTCTTTTAAAACGTCATATGCGCATACATACCGGGGAGTGTCCGTACCAGTGTCCTGAATGTCAGATGCCTTTCCACGAGCTGGTCTCTTTGCATTATCATAGGTACTTCTTATACTAATTTGTTGACACACTGTTCACTTGAAGGTGTCATTTTCTAAGTGTCAATAATTCGAATTTACAGGAAAAAGATGCATACGGGAGAGCGTCCTCACAAATGTGAGATTTGTGGAAGAGGTTTCATTCTATCCTCTGACCTGAAGAAGCATTATCGTGTTCATTTGAAAGGACCAGAAAAGGATCAATTACTCAAGAGTGGTGCACTCGCAAATCCTACAACCGAAAAATATATTGCGGAGCGATTGCTTAAACAGAATGGACAACCAAAGCAGGATAATTCCGCTGATTCGGAGCTCAGTGGATCGGATGATGATGCTGACAGTGAGTCTCAGTCACTGTATGGTGATATTACTCCTGAAATCACTCTTGTTGTGCAAGAGGGTGGTAATGGTGACGATGACGACGATCAAACATTGCATTATAAAATTGAGGACATTGGACCCGCGTCGCGCTCAGATGAGGCAGTTTACGAAGCCATTGAGGTTGACGGTAGTCACGGCGTTCAAATTTTAAGTATTAAGGAAGTCAACGGTGAAGAGCCGCGGACGCTCACTAACGGGAACGCAAATTTAAAAGGTTCCAAGTCATTGCCAAACACAGCTGCTTCAGATTCGACCCTAGGCGAAGATATTAAGGGTGAAGAGAAGCTTCGAAATAACTCTTCTTCTACGACAATAGTGGTGAGTACGAAAATGTTGAGCCCACCAGCGTCTTCGGCTGCTGCTGTTCAAAGACCTCGTGTTAAGTCTGCCAAAGGGGACAATAACAGTGCTGAGGGAGAAACTTGGATTGATGAGCAACCTCTTCTTGTTGATGATTCTTGGGCAGATGGTTAATAGTTTGTCTCTGCTGATACTGTTTTTGAATCATTCGTTATTTTTTCTCAAGTCAGCTTGATAGTTAAAGACTCAAGGGTGCTGTAGCACATATTCCCAGTATCTCTTCTTGATGCTACTATTTATCAGTTTGCGCATGATCGTAGTTTGCGGTTTAAATCTTTAAATGCCTGTAAATCAAAGTAGTTTTTTCCTTTATTTAGGTTTTTAGGATACGAATGTTGCTCTAGAGAGAGAGAGAATGTAGAAAATGTAACAGAATCGATAGAAATTAGTCAGAATATTGTGGTGTACGCGGGCACGCATGTGGCATAGTAACAAGCATTTTTCAATCAGGAATAATACTTTGCATAAATGGCATTACCATGGTAAAAAAAGTTCAAGGGTGGTCATGTACTCTTTGTGATGAAATTTTTTTTAAAAAAACTTTCCTTGTACCATTTGTAAACTATCATGAATACTGTTATTGTTGTTATTTTTTAGCCAAACTTGACTGACGTTTTTTGATCTGAATTGGATCACAAAAAAGAACTTGAAATCTTTGACTTCACATTTTTATTGAAAGGTGAAAGATCTTTAATCAAAATGTTCTCTTGTTGTAATACTTGATGTAACTGCGACTGCGACGACAAGTGAAGTAAAAGATTTATTTATATAAAATTTCGCCCGTACATTTTTCATTTGATCAGTTCTCAAGCAATCTGTCGCTTTTGGTGACTCCTGTAAGCGATTAATCTCGTAACCTTTAACTCGGAAACCGGGGGGAATGATTTCATGTTTTTAAATACAAGTTGTTGGTGCAGCATCAATTAGCCACTGACGATGAGCTACAAACTGATTATTTATTTCTCAGCTCGCTGAACAAATGAGTATGGCCTGTGAATCACTCCAAAGCGTGCCTCTTGGATTGCATACGAACATATTTTATCTCGCATAAGCCATGCACAGCTTCCACTGCAAATTATTAAGTGCGTTCAATTCAGTTTAACGACAGTTTCATCATAATCTTTTCTATGTTGATGTTGATGTATCAAGACCAAAGTTCTGAGTTGTCAATGACACTGTACATGATTACGCAGCAGAAGCTGCAAGTGCGAATATGTGGCCTCTTGAGTTTATGGTAGTATGGTCTTATCCCGGCTAATGATGTGGCAGTGCTATCAATATAGGTCAGTATGTGAGCTTGCATTACTTGTTGGAAGAAAGCCTAAAATAACTATCGTACCCATTCTTTACCATGAGCTCTAAGATCTATACTCAAAGTTCAATCCACTTCTACAATACGGCTAAAAATATTATTTGCATTTGCACTCATGAAGTCTCACATAGTTTTCAAGGGCTGCTTTTTGAGGAGGAGTCTGCATGACACGGAATTTCGGTGACCGAACAGGTTAATTTATCATCAGCAGCGCAAGGGATTTAATGTGGATGAACCTTATCACGTTAAACATACAGTTTTGGGGGAAAGGGAAAGTCCTTTAAGTGCTGCCACTTGCTGGCATTTTAAATGGGTAGCAGGTTAACAAAGGAAAGTCTGGATCTGCGCACGCAAGTACTTTTTCCATCCCTTTCCCTTTGTCATGACGTCACCTGGCAGAGACTCAATTGGGCATGTGATACCCTTAAAGTTACTGAGCACACCTCGTGGCTCTCACAGTTAGCAACACATGGATCCAAGCTTGATCCAATGGTGAAATAGTGGCTATAGCTACAAAGCTAGGTGTACAGGATGTTCCGCGAAAGCTTCACCCTGCCAGCAACCTCTCTGGTGCACTCTACCATGGCACAGACATGCCAGCAAAATAATTGTATTTATCGCCAAGTCCTTAACACATGACATGACCGTAAGCCATAATCCCAGGATCCCTTCATACTCAACCCTTGGCCCTGCACGTTCTTTTTAGCGGAAAATAGCCACCTGAAGCGGCCACTGTGACCCCGTCATCAATCAGAGATCAGCGCCACGTCACTCCCGCATAGTACTGTCAACGGCAAAACTTTCTCCAGTAATCCCTGGCAATGTCAAGACTTCCAGACCATTTGCTTTGAAAGTTCCCCATTTTACATCTATAGTTAAGATTCTTTCCAGGTCTACTTCATCTGCACTCATTTCCTGAACCTTCCACACTACAACATTCTTCAGCGATAGCCCATTCATTCATGTTTACAGTTTCAGTAAGAAATACTACTTTCCGTATAGTACTGAACCATCTTAAAACGCAATAACATCCCGTAATCAATTTCATTGAAATCTTGAACAGGACAAAGCGGCTCCTTATTCTATATTTCCTCGTATCTCCAGCAAACGTTTCGTAGCCTCACGCATTCGCAATCGCTTTGCCGTTCTTTTCGTACACCCTGTACATTCTCCAAGACGTTGACTGCGGGTGAACCTTCGGAAAAAACTGCTTTGCTGGCGGGGCAGGTTCTCATTGGTAATGCGAACTGGACGTTTAGAGCCGCTATAGCCCCTTGGCCCCAGGGTTCACACAAGTCTTTGCGTACACAAAGGAACCCACCCACACCCACCTTCAACTGGTTACCGAGAAGGGGGTGGGAGGGGGGCGGTCTACAAATGTTCAGGATGCGTCAGAAGTTGTCCTACCCACCAAGCCCCTGACGTTAGTTGCGGATGCTGGGAAGGTCCTACAGGCTTCGCCGAGGTCTTTCCCGAACGCACTGTGTGTACATACAAGGCTTAGGAAGTCGGGTTTGTGTGATTTTTATGATACTACGTATACTTGCGTAGTATGCAATTCCGTGTAGATTTTGAAGTTGTGTGTAAATTTTGTTGTTATTCCTGCTGCTATTGCTAAGGGGGAGGAAAAAGTTGAAGAAAGAAGGGACATTCATCGTGTTGAGGTAATATTAGTCGAGAACGGAAATCACTGCGTGAGGAGCAAGAAAGAGCATTGGATTGCATTCAGTTTTGATGATAAGGGGGCACTATACTACTACTCTTCTATACTGATGGCAGTCAGCTGACGGAGTTTATTTCGACTGTATTATAGTGAAATTAAATAACAAACAAGTTGAGCTTTTGTACAACCAGAGATCATCATCAGCTTGATCAACAAGCTCATCATCATCATCCAGAAGAGAGACTCGAGTTTCGTGGTCCTTGCTGTATATTAATATAGCGATAATAAAAGTATAGTAGCAGCATGCTCATCGTCAACAACATTATTATCATATACGTCAAGTAACATCGAGTTGTGTGGTGTTTCGAGAATTTTTGGAGAAAGAAGATTTTTATTTGTTTCACATCATCATCATCAACAGTATTGGGATTTCTAGTTAAATGCTGCATGTGGGTTGTGAATTATAAAAATTTCATGTTGAGGATATATATGGTGTGTGTGACGAGTAACTGCTGATGATTCGGTGATCTATGTTGTGTTACTATTCTTGACTAACTGTTGTCCCCCTTTTGTTTTATAGGAGGACTTGGTTGATGGCAGTTGATAAAAAATATTAGTTATTTTGGTGGTGGTAATCCGACGGGACCGAAACGGACGACGAGGAGGAAGAGGAATTTTTTAAAACATTTGAACATCTCGTTGGGGATTTCTTAATGGCAGTAAGGAAAATGAGTGTGCCAAAGGGTACAGATCAACCTGTGGATAGAATTAAGGAATTGTATCCACTGGTGAATGAAGCAGAAACACCACTACCAAGATCATGGAGTCCTAAAGATAAATTCAATTTCATTGGCCTGTCTCAGAATAATCTCAAAGTGCACTATAAAGGTACAGGTACTAAGTGCTTTTTTTTATTACGTTCTAACATTAAGTTTCACTTAGTTATTGTAGTTGTAGTAGTACTAATGCGTAAATGGAAATATTGGAATAAGTGTGGATAACAAGATGGAAGGAAGCATATTGTTAAATAAGGATGAATTTAAATTTGTATTATTGTTGTTTTGATGGAAGGAATTAGAAGGATTTTTTATAATAATGACTTGCATCGAAGTTGTATGATTGCGTTGACAAAATGAGAAAGAAAGGCTGCAGGTGACATTATATTATTGATCAGAAACCACATGGAATCCATTTGATCATTGGACAGTTTTTGGGTCACGTTTAGTCAACAGACATTTTGTCTCTTTTGGTTCTAAATGATGATTAAAACATCACGTTGTGATTAGTGGGTGGGATGGATGCCTGTGTTAGGGCACGTGATGATGAAAATGATTCGTGGACGCATTGTCAAGGGACTAACGCGACTATTCTGTTGCTTCGAGGAACAACAACAACCTTGAGTCATAATTGCATTAAGATGCATGTTGATGGAGAACTTGAGTGAGCTTTGTCTTAGACGAAATCTGGGATGACCTTTGTGAAGCTGGAATACACAGCAGAACTTGTTTGTCGCATTAAAAGTTGCAATATCATAGTTTGTTTAATGAATGAGTGCTGCGTAACATTTGGATTGCTGTGGTTCGAAATCACTCAGTAATTAATGTTGCACCATGAAGTCGTTAAAATCAATTGATGCTTCTTCTGGTTAATGTAGGTTCGGGAAAAGGTCATAAGGATGCAGCTAGTGTTCGGGCTACACATCCCATACCTGCAGCTTGTGGACTGTACTACTTTGAGGTCAAGATCGTATCCAAAGGGCGTGATGGGTAAGGGATAATGACTTCATCGCTTGAGATTAGTGGATTGATTATGAATTGTGTCTTGAAATTTCGTGTTCTGTTGTGCAGGTACATGGGAATCGGTCTTTCAGCCTCTGGAGTGAATATGAACAGACTTCCTGGATGGGATAAACATTCATATGGGTACCATGGTGATGACGGCCACAGTTTTTGTTCATCAGGAACTGGTCAGCCTTATGGACCAACCTTTACTACTGACGACATAATTGGATGCGGAGTAAATTTGCTGGACAACACGTGCTTCTATACCAAGAACGGCCATCATCTCGGAATCGCTTTCACAGATTTGCCTGTAAGCTACGTTTGCCTTTGCGATGATTGAACCATATGAACTACAGATTTTCCTGGTATTTGTAATAATATGATTTTCTGGAAATGTTATGTTCACAGCCCAACTTGTATCCCACGGTGGGATTGCAGACACCAGGGGAAGTGGTGGAGGCCAATTTTGGACAGCAGCCTTTCAAGTTCGATATTGAAGACATGTTCAAGGAGTTGAGAGTACGAACCAGACTCACCATCCATCGATATCCTATCCCAGACAGTTACAGAAACTGGGAGGGAATAATGAACAAGTAAGAA
>JAQFYD010001123.1:0-13470 GCA_034694225.1 Bourletiella hortensis
CGTATGTAAAAGGCTTCGGGCCCCTCCAGGTGTGGATATTTGTACCATCGAGGGTCCATCATTCCCTGAGTGCAACTCCGTCGGCATAAATAAATGCGTAGCATAGATTTTTTGGCCTAAATTGTTGCCTAAAATTTCCAAAAATTCTCTGCCTGCCTAAGCCTCAGCCGTGCCGAAATCGCTGCCTGAATTAATTTAGCTGATTTTCGATTAGAAACCACATTTTGTTGCAAAATTTTGAGACATTTCACACAAAGTCGCTTCCAGAATTTGTTCAGTGGTAATAACAATCGCTGTTGGTACATTCCGAGGGATTTAGAGCCCTAGAAATAAATGAATTTTTCAACAAAAACTGGCAATTTCGGACCAATTTTTGCGTTTTTGGGGGTTGCGCCCTGAGCAATGAAATTGCCGAAAAATTCAACCTACCTTAGCGCTTACTCATAGTCAACAAATCGTTTTTCCTCCCTAACTGCCGTCTGACTTTACCGATTTTCAAAGTGAACGACTCAACGTGACTGTCACGTAAATCTCCTCCTATATGAATTTTTATGGAAGTGTAGCCTTTAAGGTTTCTGCAATATGAGATGTTTGATTGATTTTTTTGCCACCGTTGCTATGTGTAGTGATGGACGGCCTTATTTGTCGCCCATTGCTTTTAAATGGAGAAACTTCAACTTCAATTATCTCCAATGCCTTCCGGTAGATTTTCTTCAAATTTTGATAATAAGTCAATGGCAGGGTCAGCTAACTGATGAAGAAATAAAATTAAAGGGCAACTTTAAGGCTGTCCAGTAATAGCTGGATCAAAATTTGATTTGCAGAAAGTTGCGCATGGTTACGCAATGCTACTGGATTGCAAATCAAACAGGGGCCGTAAAATGCTCAAATTTTTAAAAAAATCAACTTTTGCTTAAATGGATAAGAAAAAATTGTTCCAACATTTTATTGCTTGCCAGCGAAACTGATGCGGCACGCAACTAGCAAAATTGTATATTTTTTGTGCTGTTACTTGTTCTTTGGAAAGTTTAGCCTTTTTGTAAGGAAAAAGTTTTGTCGAGCCTGCCTAAATCCTTGCCTAGTTCAGGCACAAAAAGTTAGCCTGCCTATATTCCTAGCCTAGATTTCTTAAATTTAACATCCCTGCCTAAAATTTTGCCTAATTAAGGGCCTAAATTCAGGCAGGCTGCCCATCTTTGGTATGCCTCATTGCTTCATTATCATTGGATTGGTAGCTCTAGCAGTTGCAATGGATACGCAGTTTGGATTTATTTTCTCTCTCTCCCTCTCTTTCTGGTCAAAAAATTCTCCTGCTTTTAAAAACTTGACCCAGTCCTTAACTCCACCGAATAATGGTCTGGTCTTGAACGTGACTCATAGCCATCACGTTTTTGTCCACGTTAACTGTCAATGATTTTGAGTTGATTCATCTGCTGGGGATATTTCGCAGCTCGCTAGAAAACCCGCAAATGCCATGGGTAGCAAGTCCTAGGAGAAAGTGAGCAAAAACTACCCGCGGAAGCTTACTGCTACGTCGCCAGCCATGCTCCGCGCTGTGCAGAACTCCTGGTGAAATAAAAAATCTGCAAATACCACATAAAACCCGAGAGTCTCGAGGAACACTATTTTCTGTGCCGTCCATTTGAGTCACCACAGCTATAATAAACTTGTATCCATGAGAAAAGCTAGCTGAAAATACATTCTAGAACTACAGACCTTACAGAACAAGTCGTTTTTGTTTGAGAATAGGAATGGTGAATGAAGACACCCATATTAAACGCATGTTGGTATTCAAACGTTTGCTGACGAAAAATGGAGCGCAACCCCACGCATGACGCTGCGCAATGCTATAGGTGAAACAGAAACGCTGGAGGGAAAAGACAATTTAGTTTCGTGAAGATGGCAGCACTTCCGTTTTTAGTCATTATAATGGGAATTGAAATTAGTTGATTTCACGGAAATAGTTGAGTGCAAGTTATTCAGACCTTGAACAGATAAATATAATGTAAGTACCGCGTCTTTTAAGACCTTTACCATGTATTTGTGACGCTCGGTTCCGATGCTACAGCTGATACCAAGTTGGCGAATTTGTAACTGCTGCATAAGTACTACAGCGAACATGAGTAGTGGAACGAATTATATACGAGACTCTCGTAAAGACTCTCGTAAAAAATTTCCCAGGCCTGGATACCCCTAGTCGTGTATGTGTTTTTGGGGGTTGCGCCCAGAGCAATGAAATTGCCTTAAAATTCAACCACCATAGCGTTAACTCAGAGTAAAGAAATCATTTTTTCCCTCTAACTGCCGTCTGGCTTGACCGATTTTCAAAGTGAATACAGTGGAACCTCGCAATAAAGAACATGCGAATAACGAATTTGATAGATATAACGAACACACTTTTGGGTCCCCACACCTGAAAACAATGCTATGTGCAATGCGTATAACGAATAAATCGTTATAACGTATCAATTTTCGGGGTCCCTTGAGCATTCGTTTTATCGAGTTTCAACTGTATCTCAACGTGATTGTCGCTCAAATCTCGTCCCACATGAATTTTTGCGGAAGTGTAACCTTTTACGGTCCTCAGATATTAGCTCTTTGGTTGAATTTTTTCACGCCGTTGCTATGCGTAGTGATCGACGGCTTTAATCGTCCCCCATTGCTTTTAAATGGAGAAACTTCACTTGCGAATATCTCCCATTCTCCCCGACCGATTTCCTTGAAATTTTCAGGTTTAGTCAGCAGTAGGTTGTCCTAGCCGAGGAAGAAATAAAATCAAAGGCCAACCTTACGGTTCTCCAGTAAAAGCTGGATAAACCTTTGATTTGCTGTATGTTTCACATGGTTACTTAATGTTACCGGGCATAAAAACAAACAGCAAAAGTGAAATATTCAAATTTTTAAACAAATTAGGTTTCGCTTAAGTGGATGGGAAAATCATTTTTGGGGGTTGCGCCCTGAGCAATGAAATTGTCTAAGAATCAACCACCATAGCGTTGGCTCACAACCTTTTCATCTTCTTTTGGGTGTAACTTTTGAATGCCTGCGCCGATTTTGACACATGATACAGTTTTGACATAGTCAAGAAAATACGCATCTACATGAATTCTTGCATCATTGTAGCCTTAAAGGGTACTGAGCTATCGCGTGTTTGGTGAAATTTTAAGATACTGTAGCCATGTGTAGTCAAGGGCGTAGTTATTTGTCGCTTATGCTTTACAAATGGAAAAACTTTGATCTCACTTATCTCCAAAACCTTTCGCCAGATTTTTTCCAAATTTTGCAAGTCACTGCTTTGGGTCATCAACTACAGATTTCACAAAAAATATCGAAGGGCAACCCTATACTTCTCCAGCAAGAGCTGATTCAAGTCTGGAACTGCATGCCCGGTCCCCTTGGATACAGCATCAGGGCCTCAAAGTTTTAAACAATTTTCAGCAAATTCACGAAAGCATTTCGTGGATTTACAATTTTTTGAAAATTGTTTAAAACTTTGAGCTCCTGATGCCCACAAAAATTTCCAGTGTCCGAAAGTACAATATTGGGCACAATTCAAAAAAATGGCCAGTGAATTGTAAACAAATCGTAGCAGCAACCCCCAAAACTGTGTTTTTGCACTGTAATTTGTCCATGATTTTATTGCTTGCAAGCGAAACTAATTTTTCAAGCAACCCCCAAAATTGTATATTTTTTGTACTGTAACTTGTTATCTTTCAATTGAAATGATATAATAATTAATTACAATACAATAATTATCATCGTAAATTACCCGATCACTTCGGTTAGCATCAATTGTTACACTGCTCCCAGGAAGGCACAGAGTAGGTTTGGGACTGAACGAAAGAATGATCAGCTCTCAATGATATTATCCACACTAGATCCGCACTATCCAAATTTACAATCAAATCTACAATAATCGTATGACTTTTATAGTGCAGGAAAACGTGTCAAAAGAGTAATACAGCCCTGCGGTATCAGCCTGAGTATCTTTTACTTTGTAACATCGTATTGTAACGCTGTATTGCTCCTTAGCACGACTGCACTAACCAACTTTTATCGTAATTTCTTGAAATCTGCCTCACCTAACGGTCAGTACCGTAGCCATTCAACAAATGACACTGCCAACCTTATCTTGACGTACCGATCTTGAGGAGGAAACAAACTATTGTTGGAGTTAAGAAGTCCAGTGGGGTAAAAGGTATCGCTGCTGCAGTTCATCATTGTGGGTTCCCATTTGTTGGTCACTACGGTCAAACAACGACGCTTGTATGCCACTTCATGGATATCGGTCGCTACAGTCCGACAGCTTTATGACATTACGGCCATTATGGGAACGGTACTGTTTTCAAAATGCACATCAGCACCGGTCTTCGGATAGTGGACGGTCTAACGGCATGGGCCATATCTTAAACATTGTGTCGCAGTAATTGTTTCAGTTAGTTAAGAATTTGTAATTGCGAATGTTTTCCCAGAAGTACAATTCAAAAATTGAAACTCCAATAAGTCAAAGTAGAATGAATTTCTAAGGTTTGCATCCCATTTCCAAGCCGTCACTTCCGAATGCGCTATTTAGGTATTCCTCTTAGCGGATTAACGTCTTCGGTGGTCCCAAGCCCCACATTACCCAACAATCCACCATAATTGGGAAACGACGGCAGCGGTCTCGTGCTATCCTTACAGTCATCAATGCCTTCAAATATTTTCGCAGAACCAAATGGGCCCATTGTAGTAGCTGGGCGCGCTCTAAATGTGAAAGAAGGTGTTGCATTTGGTGGTAGTTTCCGGGGTTCTGCATTAAATCTCATACTCTTCGCCAGCTCCAGCCTAGAACGCATTGCAAAATTTTCGCTCGCTCGTTATCACTTATCACAAAGCAGTACACTCGAAACTCGATATAAGGCCCTACCATAAAACGTAACGAACGCTATAACTTATGAAATTTTTTGGCCTTTCAAGTGGCTTGTGCATTAAAATTAGGTCCGCTATAACGTAAACCCGGTATAACGTATGGAATTTTGTTGGATTATGAGGCTACGTTATATCGAGGTTCGAGTGTAGACCAAAGTACACTGAAACTTCGCTATAACGGATCGTCAAGGGACCGGCAAATTTGGTACGTTATTTCGGATGTACGTTATATCTGATGTATTTAACACTATAAGTGTTACAAGCGTGATGAAAAGTTGGTACCTTATGTCGAAGCGTACGCTATTCGGGTGTTCGTCTTATCGAAGTTTGAGTGTAGATGAAATATGTTTCTTAATTTCATTGTTTATACCTTCGAAACACTTTAGAAGTAAAGTAAATGTAAATCTATCTAAGATCATCCTGTAACAAGGTTCGTGTAGGCGTGACAGCTTCTGTAAACTCCTCTGGCTTCATGGTCGTGAATCGTATCATGGGAATAATACTGACGAGAATTTCTTTCAGCTCCTTCTCATGACATTCTTCCTCCCTCTTTCCGTTTGCCCACCTGATCCGTTTAAATTCAATAACAATCAGAACCAAGAAATAACTATAGCCTATTCTACTAAGTTTGTACACCGACTTATACTCCTTATATTTTGTCCATTCAAACGAGCCAAAAGTCTGAGGCGTGATGGGTTTTTACCTTTTACAGGGGCTATTAACGCCTTCAATAAAATCCTTTTCTATTCTAGTTTCAATAATAATCATGAGCCAACTGTATGGCTTCGCATGCTTACCTCAGGATTAGCTGAAATAGTTCAACTTCCCGCACGAGAAATTCATCGCACTCCAGCAAGTAAATTAGTGATGACTCATCCAAGGTCAATAACCTGCATTTTTCGGCTTGCACATCAGCACTTGTTGGTCACCTGATGTGAAAACATTGAATTAATATAAGTAGACAAATTAATGAATGCAGATGAACGTAGGAAGAGGAGGAAAATACCTAGCAATGAATTTCGCTGCCTTTTCTTGGCATTTTCCATGCTTGTGTTTGCTTGCGACTTGGAGTAGCTTGACGGCCTCTTCCATGTTGGAAATAGCATGACTTTCGATTATTGCATCGCATTATTTAACTACACCTTCCACTTTATACTTGTGTCCAAGCAGAATCAAGTCCAGTGCACCCATAGCGTCAACTTCCAGCATGTCAGCGTACATGAACTTTGAAAATTCATTCCACAGTTATCATTAATCTCTTCCGTAGGTTTTGTACTGCTTTTGTACTTTTAGTTACCTTTAAAAACTCCATGAATCTGTCTGGTGTCACGTCATCCTGTATGTTGACTGCCCTCACGACAGTATTCACTAATGGATAACTAGCTCCTCTCCTCAGGAGGGTATCGAAGACTGGGGAGCGTGCTCGTAAGAAAAGCTGATGCGCTTCAATTCTGGAATTTGCATGTTTTTCCAAAGTAAAGGCCACATCGCACAGTCGCTTCGTCTCCAAAAGGTACAAACGAGATGCAGCTGTAGCTTCAGGCTGGTGAAGACAACAAGCAAATTATAGAACAAGTTACAGAACAAAAGTTGTAAAATTTTGGGGGTTGCTTACATAATCAGTATCACTATCACTGGCAAACAGTCAAATGATTGAAATAGTAATTTTCTCATTCATTGAGCGAAAGCTGATTTTTTAAAGAATTGCTTTTATTGTTTGTTTTTGTGTCTGGTAACATGAAGTAACCATGCGAAACGAAGAGCAAATCAAACGTTTCTCCAGCTATTACTGGAGAACCATAAGGTTGCCCTTTGATTTTATTTCTTCCTCGGTTACCTCACTCTACCGCCGATTGAACCTCAAAATTTCAACAAAATCTACCGGGGGGCATTGGAGATAATGGCACGTGTAGCTTCTCCATTTAAAAGCAATGGGGGACGATTAAGGCCGTCCATCACTACTCATAGCAACGGTGTCAAAAAATTCAACCAAACAGCTCGTATCTCAGGACCCTTAAAGGTTACGCTTCAGCAAAAATTCATGTAGGACGAGATTCAAGGTACAATCACGTTGAGCTGTTCACATTGAAAATCGGTAAGGCCAGACGGTGATTAGACGTAAAAAACCAAATCCTGACCCAGAGTAAGTGCTATGATGGTTGAATTTTCGACAATTTCATTGCTCAGGGCGCAACCCCCAAAAATCATAAATTACACATTCCAACCTGAACGTGGTACTATCCGCTGCTATAATCTAGCTTAGATTTTTTAGTTGAACTTGAAACGTATTTTCGAACTGAATCAATTGGAATTTAATTACCCACGTATCCAAGTAATTCTCTGACCTTGTGAGGGACACTGGACATAAATCGGTCATTTTTCAGCTGATGATCCTCCTTGAAGCGCAGTCAACAGAGTGAAAAGTTAAATCAATCGGAAATTTTGAAGGAATTCTGACCTGTGATTGGAATGCCATGTATGTATTTGAGGTAATATTAATAAGTTATGCTCACTGTTTGGCTTGATTTATTTGGCTTATAGTAGTAGATATTTATTTTGTAGAAATGATAAGAGATAAGCGTCATAAGGCCCATATATGAAGATAAACTCAATAAAGGCCAGTGATGCCATACATGCTTATCACATTCCATAGCTTGCGATTCTACTGTATATGGACTTATGGTTTCAACTTAAAGCAACAATTACATGCGATGGATAGGATAAACATGCCCTTTGTGGCTCATTGAGTGTACGACGAGTAAGCGAGAAATGCACCGCCTGCATGCATGGTCAGATAAGTAGTGAGTGTCCATACAAATGATTACAGCCTACAACTGAGGCGGACTTCTTATCTTGCTAAATCACATATTCCATTCTTTGCATCCCTCTGTACTTCTTAGGAGAAAACCAAGTTTCTTGATTAGCATTTGCTGGAATCTCGAACTATTAGTTGCATTCCGAAGATCCAGTTTCGAGCCAGTAGTGCCAGCTGCTTCTTTGAGCTCAATGACAAAGGAGCGGTAGAAACAGGTATCACATGGCCATACTTGTATGGGAACAATGAAGTAATTAATTTATTAACTGCAATAACACTGTTCTCAAGAGGCTCGTACAAAGCCTGCAGCGGGCGCACAGAGGATTCTGATTAAGCTACATAAATACAAAGTTGCTGTTAATTCTGTTATTTCGTGCCCGCAATCCATACAGGGCAACCGCTTGTCGGAGGTCGGATTTCCTCCAGAAGCGCTGAGTTACTTCCGTCGATCCTGCCGTCTTGCACAAATCCCATGCTGGGAGCCAGTGAGCCATGTTTATCATACATTTTACTTATTTTCTCTCATGTCGAGTTTCCCTCTACGCTCATTATTTTGTATAACGTAAGCCACACCTGCAGCCAATACTGAAAATAGATCTTTAAATACATTACTTGCAGGTCAGAGATAGTTAGCAAACACATTCCATCAATTTACATAACCAGATCACGTTGACGGACAACATTGAAATACACCTAGCAGGTCTCCTCCATCCTCTACTTGCCGAGGGACATGATAATCAAATCGCTGCTTGTTGTTCTCACACTCTCACGTTCCTCTCATTCTTCCACAGGATCAGTTTGGGAAAGTAATCCTGAATGTCTCGTATCTCCTTCAGCAGATGCTTCAACTGGAGCCGGTAAGCTTTCCCCCAGACACAATAAATGAGGAAATTGATGGAATTGTTCACACAGTACATGAACGTGTACATTCGGCTCCAGAATAAATCCGATTCGGAATCGGAGGAAACCAAGTGTGCCACAGGGTACCAGATGTGGCAGATGCAGAAGAAGCTCACAGTGAAGAACAGCATTGTTGTCATTGACAGGTCATCCTTGTTTCCTTCCTGGTGATGATTAACGTTCAGTGCAAATTCTCGTCTCAGCTTCCATTCTTTAAGCTTCATACAAAAAGCATTGCCATCAACAACTTTAGTTCACCATTCAAGTTATTTTTGTTCGCAAAACTTACCCCACGATAGATGCCCACGTTGAGATAGACATGGGAGACGAGTGGGATGAGCCAATGAACCAAAATGTTTGCTATAATCACGTAAAAATGCCTGTAAAATGGATCAATGTAAAGTTTCGAAAATTGTAGTGCAAGTTGACCCCCAACCTTGAAAATTCATTCTGCCGGCTACGGCAAATCTCTAGCTCCGAGATTTTTGGCAAGTTGAAAAGGACGGAGCAAGTCACCAGTAGAGAGAGGGATCCAGCTGTGCCGAATTTTGTAGGATTCACATTTTTTTCACCTTGACCCGACCTTCTGATTGTGGTGTAGCGCTCAAGGGAGACCATCAACATGATATAAATGCTGCATGTGAAGGCTAAAGTGGCAAAAACAAACAGCTTTGGCTTAGAATTGCACTCGACCTTTTGGATTTATCTCGTAGTACTTACCAAGATCCAGCATGAAAGTAGCCACACGATGAAACCACGGCCATCCAACTTTAGAGTCAACGTCAAACACAAACAATCCAGAGAAAACCCAGTGGTAAAGGAGCTGAACAGAGTCAGAAACACAAAGGTAAATCAGAAGAAAACTGTAGGACGAGAGCTGTTTTGGTACCATCAAGACGATGATGCTCAAAGCGTTGAAAATGAGTCCCAATGTTCACGTCAGCAGAAAAGCGACATTGGGGCAAAGTTCCGTTTTCAGAAGAATTCCCACCACACACTGGGTAATCTGATTCGATCATTTTGTTCTCTACTAAACGCAAATCTTCTTTTCAGTCGAAAATGCAATGCAGTAAAGTGCTTATCATAATACGTGACTACTTATTTGCCTTTAGGAGAAAGTACTGTTAGTACTGGATAGAGAAAGCAAGCACGTCCTTTCACTCTATGTTCTACATCAAGACTACAGCTTCTCCTATCTACTGGATCTACTACTGATTCTAATAGTGAAAGCACTGAGGCACGGAAATGTAGTGAAGCAGGTGCAATGACATTCAAGCATTATCTATCATTAAGAAATCACGTAGATTCCAGTATCCTTAATTTGTTGTCGTTTAGTCTATAATTTAATACAATCACAAGTGCTCTTGTTTCTACTAGAAGCGCTTTGACTGCCTGTATGAGCAGTTTCATATTGAGTTTGAATGAGATGTCAAGACAGGCAGTTTGACCTTGAGTTATGCGAAAGAACAAATTACAACTTTACATTGCAACGAGGGGAGCATAAGAGCAAGTATTGAGTTTCCAATGTCACTTGACGCAAGTGGTTTTGAATTGGTTTCCTTGTGTAACCAATACAATTTGCAGTATCGGTTGCTTTGCTTTGAAGTCTAAACGTGTGCTGGGTAACGCTATTATAAGTAGAGGAGCCACCGCAAAGTTTGTTCTTCTCCAGAGACTTGACCATACATTCGATTTGAAAAATGGAGTACAAACTTTTTCCATTTCAAATTCCAATGTAAATTATAATTCTCATGGGTTCAATAGGATGAAATGATTAAATGTCGGAACATGAAGTGATTGGTTAAATTTTAAACGGAGTCAACTCTCATAATTTCAAACACTAGAAAATAAAATTTCTCGGAGCTAGAAACATGAGTAGGTAGTTCCATAACATTGACCTTGAGTTGTGCAAGAAGGTCCCTACGTTTCAGTTATTCAAAAGCAGCAATCTCTTCAGTAGTAGTAGCTTCGACTTCACATGATGCGCAGAAAAATACACCAAATATTCATTAAATTTAAATTGAGCCTCTATGTAACCCTAGCGTTCAGTATTAAGGCGTCAAGTCTTGTCCAAGGTGGATCATGTGTCAAATGTTGTCTGCCCTTGAAACCCACAGAAAGTTATGAGCAAAGGAAATGGAGTTCTCAAGTTGCACATGAATAATTTATCACGATTCTGCAGAAGAGGCGTTTATTGATTTCATGTCAAATTCTTCGAATTCTGAAATACGCAGCAAGAGTAAACATACTTCTTGTTCATAATTTATACAAACAACGACTGCTTTTGTGATCGTCGGCCATGCTGTCGTCGCCTGGCCTGGTCTACTGCCGTTGTCATACAACCTGTTTTAAATGGGCACGGATAGTATCGTTTGTGTCGGAGCATTTGCTCGTCTTGTGGGACATGAAGACGCTCTCGTTCGCTACCTATCACACGATGATTACTGGTGGTATGCATTTCCATTGTTTTCTCGGGTGCCTGTTCGCCATTTGATGAATAAGAACTGTCGAAGTCTTGCACGAATTTATAACGAAGTCCTGGCTCGTAAGTGGATCCAGAGTTCTGATCGTTTTTCCACTCCTGCAAAACCCAAATTCACGACTTATATTAACGCAGTCTGTCACTTAACACAACCCATGCACACACGTTTTTATGCTCATTCATACAACGAAAGTTATACAAGATCTGAAATAGCCATAAAAATTGTTACCTGATGAATGGTACGTCTCTTTTGCACAGGAGATGCTCCAACTAATGTTAAGGACACAAGGCCGATGGTAAGAAGGATACAAAATACGGCGGTGGAACTGCTATTACGATTCATGATGAAAAATTGCTTTTTGACCAGTTCTCCGCTCCTTCACAGATTTAGTCGATACAGCTTATTGAGTAGGTCTTCGTGTTTTCAGGAAAAAGCCTATTTCGCAGTTTTTCCTTGAAAGTAAAGAAAATTATAATTGAAAGGTCGCAACAATTTTTCTCACCAATTAATAGCTCTAGATGCTCACTACTTGTTGGCAAATTTGTCTGTGTTAAACCAAATTGGCCGCAGTATTTATATAAGGAAAACATAATGTTTTAGAGCGTCATTTGCGTAAAAATAGACATCCGCATATTTTAGACCACCAAAATGTTCATAAATCTTGAGCGTCAGCTGCGGTTCCTTGAGCGTAGCCCATCAATGTATGTCAATAGTAATTACGATTCTTCCGCCCTCATGGTTTCCTCTAGACGCAGTCGGTTTGCAGTAGGAAAAATTGAACTTGAAACGTGCTATTATTAGTAGGCTGTTGCAAAATAGCTGTGCATAAATTTAATGTACACATAATAATTGTGGGGTGACCACAGCTTTATGGTGTAATACGTAAGAATTACAGTACGGAAATTTGAGACCGACTGCCTGTGGTCATATATGCATTAAATTTCTTGGCGTAAGTACACAAATACTTGTCGTCTAGTTGGGTTCATGCTACGTTTTAAATAAATTTGTGCTCACCCTTCCGTATTTCTCTGCGTAATGTTAAAAAAGATGTCGTCTCTTGTGGATTTCATTGCCCCTCCTAGGCCAATGATTTTTACAAACGATGAAATGGGATGAATTCGATTACCTTCTGTAGCTCCTAATTGATTGTTCAAATTATGGGAAAATCCATCACCAAGGTCAGGTTAGCAGTGAATTACAGGCAGATAGCTAGTTACAGCACAGACAGTATTGTAGTCCTGCTGAACCAATTATTCCATTCTTTGAAACAAAGTGAAAGGTTCTAATTAGCTCCTCCTGGAATCTCTAATCGATAAATCAGTTCCCAGGATATAATTCCGTCGAGCAGGTTTAGCTATTTATATGAGGTCACAGAAGGGAGAGAATGGCAGAAAATTGTTTTAACCAAATCATTGAAGCTACTCAGCAACAACTTGTTATGTTGTGCGGTATGTTAGCGGTAAAGGACGAATGTGTCGCAATTAGAACTGATTGCGAAAAATTCTTGCAATATTTTGGACGTACAGGCTCTACCCCCTGTATTTGAATTTTTGCAGAAATAATCATGACTAACAAATATCTTTACAAGACAGCACATGGCCGGAACGGTATAAAAACAGCTAGGTATTTTATTAACTGTAATAATTCACGTGTTCCCGGACCCTGACAGTACCTACAACAGGTATATGATGCAGAGAACATGGCAGAACATACAGGGTGTTTCAGTGTTAAGTACCCCATTTTAAAAGGGAATAACTTCTGAACCCGTGAACCTGTCTAACTCAAGACTGAAGTTTGGCTTGGGTCAGAAACTGATTTCTAAGGGTGAAAGCGTTGATGCAAAGAAAAGAGTTCGAATCGCTGCAATAAAATTCTCGCGTGGCGTGTCATACGGAAATAACAGAGATTAAAGCAGCGTACTTTACTGGCGTTTAGCGTGAAATTCAAAACAATCACAACGACTCTGTTTTCTGCTTCAAGAACAGTTTTGATTGCCTGTTTATGCATATTCCAGCTGACTTTGAATTAGAAAATGACAGTGTCATTTTGACCTTGGGCTGTGCAAGAGAAGAAATTGGAACTTAACACGGCAATCATTGGGACATAAGATCATAGTTTCCCATACAAAATGCTCCAAGTTCTCGTAATTTGGTCTGCTTGGGTAACCAATATACTTTCAGCATCAGTAACGTCATTTTAAAACCTACAATGTGTGCTAGGTAAGCTACTAAAAGCAGAAGGCCGACAGCAAAGCTTGTTCGACTCTGGAGACTCGGCTGTTCATCCAATTTCAGAAATGGAGCGCAAACTTTTTCTATCAGAAATTTCTATGTAAATTGAAAGCCTCATGGCAGCAGTCGTAAC
>JAQFYD010001124.1:0-13470 GCA_034694225.1 Bourletiella hortensis
CATAGCCAAATTTTTCGTCCCTCCCTCCAAAAATGCCCCTCTCCCCTCCAAGTATGAGGGAGGGCTGCCCAGGTATGACCCCATTAGTAATCCATGCTGTCCCATAGATGAACATTGCGTATTCCGTACTCACGATCAGAAAACATGCCCCGATGAGTAAAAGCTTAATTTCAGCATCATTTTGATTCACTTCCAATAGGATTTTGTAGTCATAGTGGTTTGGAAGTAGCTCATGTTTAGAGTCCGGAAAGAGTCTTCGCTTGATTGTTCCAACTTTCTTCTCATCCTTGTCCCCCGTGGCAATCGTGAATAAGGACTTTTTCAAGAAGCATTGCTTTCTTATTGTCAAGATTCGACTGTCATCGTTTCCGAAAATGTCAAAGCCAATCTTTGTGTAGAAAAGGCGACGGGGTCGGATGCGAACTACACGGCCAAGCAAGTGTCCATTCGGCGCTCGCATATAACACACATTGTCCTATTTGCAGTAACAACTATGAAAGCGGTGTAATGATGAGTTATTTATGCTTCATAAACTTACAGGGTACTGAAGCTGGCATTTGCGACAGTCAAGACAGGAAGTGCAGCACTTGAACTCATTAGGAAACTTGCAACATTCAAAGTACAGTGCAACGTTGTTATCTGGATCCAGAATGATCTGGCTGAATTGCTGAATGTAAGTGGATATGTTCGGCATGTACGGAGTGTAGTCGTATGAGTAGTAAACCACTTGACTGTTCACCATTATCTTGTAATTCTTTGGCTCCAATGGATTTGACGTTAGAAGAAGTTCTACATAATGATAGTTGACTGTCCTGGTAAACAAACATTACTGTAAAGGGATTGGGCAGAGGGCAAGTTTACCTGCAAATGGTTCAGGGTAACGAATGATGCGAACATCCAAGGCTGCCTTTAACTTTCTCTTTGATTCTGTGTCCTTAACCGAAGCTACAATCGATTTTTCATATGATGGAATAAATGGGAAGAATAGGATGTTATTATTAATGACTTTTTCGGACGCTAACCTGCGGGCGGTACGTAAGGTGGCGGAATGTTTTCCGGTGGTCCACCTCGAGCTGGGTAGTATCCTTGACACCAACGCCACCTACTTCGGCATTTATCGCATACAATTGATGGTAATGTTTTCAAAGTTAGTTTCTGCTTGGGCTTATCGTCTTCAATGGGTTTATAGTAGGAAACTATTTTTTCTAAAGATTTGCTGCGGCCTTTTTGACCATGTCGGAGCTTTCTCTGTCCCACTGATGGAGCTGGACGAGCTTGAGGTAAAGCCTTTGTCGCTGCTTTCGCTTGCTGCTCCTGCCAGCGTTTCTCTCTTTCCTTTTGAGCCTGTTCAATTGCTTCTCTGTTTTTTGCATCGATTTTAGCTTGAATGTCTCGATAGTTTTTCATCTGATGAGTCTCAATCTTCCGCTCATTTCGTTTAATGTAGGCTCTGGAATGACGGGTGACAACTCGTGCTTGAACCATCTTGACTGGCCTTGTACTGGCTACAAAGCTATGGAAGTTACTAGAAAGATGCCAGTTTCAAGTGGTTCCTTGAAGGCTGCGCCTGCGCCACACCTGGTGTGCCAGAAAAAGGGGCCACGAGCAACGGGATTCAAGTGAAAATTGTTTCAGAAGAAGCGGACTTGGTTTGTAGTGACAATGAAATAGTCAGTGATAACACAGTTTTACAATCAATTTAGAAAACATTTTGCATTTACTTGTCGAATTTCCTAAACAAGTGACTAGGCGAATTACTAAAACAACCTAAATCTCACTCTCACTACTCACTGCTTCGTCAGGTTGAATATAAACAATTCTTGACACAAACATTGGGCCAAAGTTTGATATAACATTAGGTTCGATTAAAACACCAAATTTGGTACGATTCATTACAAAAAATCCTGCTTCCTGCAGGGGTTTCAATGCCGTCCATAGACCAAGAAGATCTACATGTAGGCCTTGAACATCCGTTTCTCGTAAAGCTGCACTAACAGCACCATCATTTTCAACTGGACTCAACGTACATGTGGAATAGACAACAGCACTCCCAGTTTCTTGCAACAAGCACTTGAAAGCTGATAACAGTATATTCTTCTGGATTTGAACAAGTCCGATCCTTTCCTTGGTTCTTGTTGGCTTGAAAATATTGTTATCCGGAATTGTGCATGAGACACGATCGGACAGGCATGGAACGTCGGCTAATATTCGCGAGTACTTGATTTCGTCGGAGTAGTTAGCGCCATTGCACCGTGTGAACTTTATGTTTCCGGGAGTGTCCCTGCCTATTTATAACAAATGCGAACGACCACGTTTAACAATGACAAGGTTAACAAGCATGTAGGTGTAACCTGGTAACCATTACCTAAAAATTCTTTAAATAAAGTATGGACCCTTCGCAGTCTCCCTGGATCTACATCATTACAAGTCATGGTGTCTGGACATGTCGTCATGTAAGACAACAATGACTTTGTTCCTGGACCACTACAAAGATCTAAGAATGATACACCCGGGATGAGGTCCAGAGCAATGACCGGAGCGATTGAGGCACCATTTATACAAATAAACTCTCTCAAGCCTGGAACCAAAATTGAAATCACATTAAGATTAAAAAATTACACAATTTTTTTTCAAGCAAATGAGTAAGTTTCGCTAACCCGTGTGACGGTGAAGCCCAGAACTAGGAAAATTCTCAGCACTACCAGGCTCAAATGCATAAGGTCGCAACAGAGGAGGAAACTTGAGACGCTTATAGTTTGAAATGCCGGTAAACTGAATTTCAGCAAAACTCTGACCCCCTCCTTGCATCATCTGATTGGCATAAAATGTAAAGTACTCCGATTCCAAGATGAAGTCATCTGCACCTTTTAACCTAGTTTCCGTCACATACTCCTGAGATGCTGCAAATAGTTTCATCACAAACAAATTATAAGTAACATAAAAACCAATATGCTCTATGTTAATAAAGCTATCGCTCACCTTCTCGAATATCTTTCAAAATCCTAGATTCAGCTTGATCTTGACTGGATACAAACTGCTCCATGAGCAATTTCCTCCGGGGAGCATTCTGATACAAAGCGTCCATCTCTTCTGCTACTTTCGTAACTGCAATGTCTTCCATTGCTGATTCAACTCGACGAACTTTCTCTTCCGTCTTCCTTAGCTCCAAGGCTTCAAGCTCTTTCTCTATCATAGCATTATATCTTCGCCATGTGTCGGCAATGTTAAGGGCTCCTAAATTTTCTAGCGCCTCTCCGATGTGCATTTCATCCCCAGTGAATACGTTAGGAATGGCCATGTATTTTGGCGCACATAGTAACCCTGCAAATTTTGCATTACATGCAACATGAGTAAAATAATCCGATCAAAACTTGACACTTCTGTACATGAAGGGACGCTCAAGCTAGAAATCATACCCAGCCGAAGTGATGGCCACCTATCTTTGTAAACAGATCCGTAAAAATCATCAAAATGCTCCACAGCTCTGTCCACATGGGTCTTCTTAACAGCTTCTTTCGCCTGAAATGGGCATACAGAAATAATTAAAATAAAAAATATGAGCTATACTTAACACTGAACGAATGCATTTTCTGAGATACAAGAACCGCCAAAGACATCCGTGAGATTGTACTCCGGCAAGTGTGCTTACCCAGTGAAGCTTTTTAGCATACGACACGGCGCAACCATGGAACTTCCGGATGGTTCCTTTATGCATTTTTTACTAAAATTATGTAAGATTCTACAACAGTTAGTTGGCCTGTTCCGATTCCGACTATTTCCTGAAATATTCTGCCGGAACAAAAATACACCGACAAATCGCCAAAAACCCGGTGCACGCAAAAGTGGCAGTTCGAATTTCGAGCGCAAATGTATCCAGCACGGAGGTCTGGAGCATTTAATGCCATAAAAAATTCACAATTGGTATTTAGATTTTTCATCAAAACGTTTATTTTTTATACCAATGGTTCTTAAATATTAAATGAATAACCAACAATGTTATCACATTATAATTAAACTTACTACTACAAGCTTCAGACTCTGCTCATGGATATTAATGAATCCGAACGGACTAAACACTTAACCTCTGTAATAATCTATAATAATGATGACTGAAATAATCTTCTATAGTTTTGGTAATGGATATAATGTTGTAAGCTAGAGAAATAAACGGAGACTGCAGATAACATTAATAACTGTGATGGAACCCGAAATGACATGGACTCGAGTAACTCGGTGGGACTATGACGGAGTTACATACAAAATGTCATTTTTACAGGAGTCATTATTATTGTGAGAAATAAATACATTACTGGGCTTTACAGTAATTATTGCCACTGCCTCTTCCGTTATACTACTAAATCAACCATGGACATTTCAAAGAAATGAAAAAATTAAAATTTTAACTTGTAAATAAACTAGGGAGCAGTCACTTCGCTGAGGTAATAACATAATATAATTTTCAAAACGTGAAATGAATTGCTTCCGCTATGCGCACTCACCATTCCATAAATTAAGCAATGGTGACAACATTTTCTACATACGTAAATAAAAGACGATATATTCTACAGTGGTTTATAGAATAGTGGCAATAATTAACAATTAACTCCATTAACTCCATGAGGTAATGGCGAAGATGTTTTGGGACCATTGCCGTGACCTCTGCGACGTCTATTTGGCGGGTGACGATCATTATTACGATTATCATTCATCCAGTTATCTCTTGAGCCCGGGCGTCTATGATCTGGTGTATCTGATCCGGATGAATCTTCCGAGTAGTCTCCGCGACCTCCAACACTTCCGCGACCGATAGGGCTAATGGGATCATCATCTTCCAAATAAGATGAATAATTATTATTAGGGGACGTTGGTGATAGTCGACCCAACGGCGGTGGTCGCATTGGCTCGCTTCCTAAAGGCAATGGGGGTGGAGGGTTAAAGTCATCATCTAATGGAAAATATGATAGAGGAGGAGCAAGGTCATCTAATGGGGGCGGAGGAACCATTTCTGGGGGCAAGGAAAACAAAGGCACGTCTCCAATTGCACTCATGCGGTCGTCTGAAACACAAAACAGAGTTTACATTACGCAAACCCTTTTAAAATAGTTAAACGAAGACAGGAAATGCGCAAGTTCTTACCATCGCCGCCTTCCTTTTCTTTAGCCAAAGCCACAAGCTTTTGGCGGAGCAATTCGCACTCTTTTCGGGCCTCTCCATACTTTCTCTCCGTCTGACAAAGGGACAACTAAAACAGAGTATACATAATTGTACTTAGCCCGCACATTTTCTGCACCACTCAATCGTAAATTCGTATTTACCCAATGCTCATCCGCTTTAGACTCTAGCTTTCTAAGGTCCATCTTATGAGCTCCTTTCATATCCTCAATCTCTTGCTTCAGGCCCTCGTTCGTGGAAATGAGCATCTGAATTTCAGACTCTTTCTCACGAATCATTCTGACCAAATCATCCTTGTCTTTGTGCTTGATTTGTTGTTCTAATTCTAATTTGGCCACAGCTGTTCGTAACTCCTCTTCCTTATGGCGGAAGTAACCTTCAAGAACCTTAAGATTATTTTCGGCTTCTTCTTTCTTCGTCTTGACGGCCTCAAGTTCTGCTTTTGTCTCCTCCAGATGCTCTGAAAAAATACTCACATCATCTCATGCAACTATGTAAAAATGGTGGTAGAGTAAACCAGAAGCTAAAAAAATCATCATTACTTGCGAGACTGGCGTTCTCGAAGGCCACAGTTTCACATCGTGACTTCAAACTAGCGGCTTCCTCTTCGGCACTCTTCAATTTCGCCTTAGTTTCGGATATATCAATTAGAGGAGAATCTTCCCCTAAAGTTTCCTTTAAGGCTTGGAGCTCATTCTCTTTTGCTGTTAGCTCATCAGTCATTGTACTGACATTTTCTTCATACTGATGAAGGATTCGGCGTAAGTCCAGCAACTCCGCCTGAATCGAATCTCGTTCCTTCGTAAGATCGGCATTCTCCTCCACTTTCGCTCGTTTGATTTCACTTTCTGAAGCTAATTTATTCTTAATGAGTTCCAGCTCAGTTTCTAGCGTTGCCAGACGTTTGGCTAAATTATCCTTTTCGTGATTAACAACCTCTAAATCCAACGCTAATGCAGAGCCCGAGGCTTGAGCATTTTCCAGTTCTTCCAATTTTTCCTTCAGTGTTGCTTGAAGAGCAGTGTAGCTGATCTGAAGCCTGTTTCTTTCTTCCATTGCCTACATAATTCCGCAATTATATCTTAAGAATTGGTCCATAAGAATTCAAATTAAAAGGAGACACAAAGAACAAACTTACTATTTCCTTCTCCTTCATGGAAGCCTCGACGAGATTTTCGATACCATCAGCAGCCTTAGCAGAGGTCTTTAGTTGTTTTTGCAAACGTTTCACTTGTTCCTTCTGTTTTGCTTCTAATTTTTTCACAATCTGCAGCTCCATTTCCAATTGCTCAATTCTTTTTTGGTCCTCATCATATGCCAAAGCTTTTTTCTTGTATGTGTCGAACTCTTCTTGCTGATTCTCATACGCTGCGCTAACCTACAAACAAAATTATGACATTCAGCATCCTGTCCGTGAGAAATACTTGTTTATGCATATTACAGGATGACATTACCTTCCATAAGCTCTTATTCAGTTCAACTACTTGCTTCTTAAGTGGTCGAAGAGCAACAATGCTTTCAATTATAAAATACGGGACACAAATGGAAACTAGCATCAACGCTATGATTCCAGTAAACACAAGGGCGCTGTCAACATCAAGGATTGAATCTTGTAAATGCTCTGGCAGAAAACTCATGAGTGTTGCGCTCAGATGTTTCACTACTATGATTATAGACCACGACGAGTTATCATCCTTCAATTCCTCATGTCTATGATGATGATGGTGGTGGTGGTGGTGATGGTGACTGTGGTCATGGTCACTGTGATCATCATGGGTAGTAGGCTCGGGTGACGGCTGCGTAGGTGCAGGTTCGGAGATTTCAGGCTCATGAGGAACTCCGGCAACAGCAGGAATGTCAGTAACTTCTGGGACACCCTCCGTCACGGTGTCTATCGCCAATTCTGGTTTGGGAGTAACGGAAACCTCTTCAGGAACAATTTCTGCCGGCTGAGTAGTTTCAGTAACCGCTTGGAAAGACGCAGGTTCCGGTAGAGGTGTTGATTCTGGTGCCGGAGATTCACTTGGAGCAGGTGATGCGGTAAGCTGAAGATCTTCCTTCGGTGCTTCTGGTTGTTCAATGGCAGGAATTTCTGTAGGAATAACTGTAGGGACAACAGCGGCAGGGATTTCTCGTTCTTCTAGTTTTGCTTCTACTGATTGAGGTAATTCTTCTGATTTGGAGATAGCCTCCACCGTCTGGGGTGTTTCAATGGGATTAGGAGTTGCAGGAGCTGTGGACTGCAACGTTTCCGCTGTACTTTCCGCTGCTGCGTCTTCTGCCGTAGGTTCATCTACCAAGTCTTGAGGAGGGAGTGTAGGCGATGGAATATCTTGAGCAGCTTGTACATTCCCCGAGTTATTTTCAGCTTGCTCTTTCTCTGGCGTTTCTGTGGTATCTGTCTCAGGCGTGGCTGGGGTACTATTTTCTTGCATCGGAGTCGTGACCTGCTTGCCCTGGGTAACTTCTCGAGCGTCCTGTAGAGGTTGGGAAGGAACTTCATCTGCTGCCGTGTAACCAGACGGAGGTTCATCGTCACGGAGATCTTCGGGAAGAAGGTTCATAACGCTGCTGGTGAGGCCCTTGACCGCAGAAAATATTGAAGATGTGGTAGATTCAATCTCAGGTGTGTCCTCTTCCGCCTCTTCCTTCGCCGGTTCTTTCTCGGGTTCCTGTGTTTCCTTGGGCTCAGTTTCCAGTGGTTCCCCAACTGGTTCGCCTCCCTTCGGCTGTTCCACGGTTTCACTTACCTCAGGTATGTCCGGTTTACCTTCCTCTGTTTTATCCTTTGACTCAGTAATCTCAGCCTTAGGAACTGCCTCATCGTCTGTCTGTTGTTTCGGCTCCTCCTGATTTTCCTTCTCCGCTTCCTCCACCACCGGCGTACGGACGTCACTTTCTGGCACAGACGTGGGTGGTCCAGTTGTTTCTACTGGTTTGCTATCAATGACGGGCTCTTCAGATTTCGTCTCTTCGATGTTTTGAGGAGGCACAGTTTCTGTTTCTGAGGTAACGGATTCAGCAGGAGGAAGATCAGCCATCCTAGCTTGCTTAGGAGGCTCGGGCTTTTCTTCGTTTACACTAACAACGTCTGGAGGCTTCTGAATTTCGGGTTCTGCACCACCACTGACTGTTGCATCCAATGGTGAATCTGGAGATGCTTCTGCTACCCCGCTTTTAGATGACTGCTCCACTTCCTCATTAGCAACATTTTCAGAGTTCGCTGTAACTTCTGATGGTTTCTGCTCAGCAACTTCGGGCGGTTTTGTGCCAGGGTCTATATCCAATATCGGCGGTGTATTGGACGGCTTGTCATCCATCACCGTTTCCACATAATTTTCACTCAACTCTTTCACACTAACTTGAGGCCCCCAGACTGGAAGTTGCTCGAAAGGATATTTAAACTGAGAATCATACTTGTGCATTCTCATCTCACGCACCATTCCTTCCGGAACGAGACCCACCTTTCCATTGTACTATAACAAAATGTACATAAACAGTAAAATTATTATTTGTTAGTTTCTAAAATACTACAATGAACATTGCAATGAGAATTTGGAACTTACATATCCAATCCAGTCTCCTTTGCCCGCGACCGGCTTACTCAAAATTTTGATGTCATCATTTTTAGGAAAGGATAAGTGCTTCTCCGTTTTAGCACTATATCTCAAAAGCGTCTTTCCAGTAGAAATGGGCTCTACAAACGAAAGCAGTCAGAATTAGCCACATGTTACATAACACCATCTTCCTCATAAGGAAGTTCACGCAGTTTATTTTGCACTAATCACAGCTGTAGACCTTTGACCTCAATTATCTGCCTCTTACGAAATCCATTCGCTCCCATCTCCAAAATTTCAACGATTCTACCTCGCACTATCATCTGACTAATTCATAATTTTAGTTTGAATACATTTCTTCAAAATTTTCAATACAACTTTCCCCTCAGCTCCGTTTTAACTTCACCGAAGGCATTTACCCTACAGCTGTGATCAGCATCTGTCAACGGATTGCTTTTACAAGGAATATACAATCACAATTAGAAGGTTAATTCTTACCTTGACATGAAAAATCTGCACAGTAGAACAACTGGTCCGAAGCAAAGGTTAGAAATAAATTATTACAGACTAAAGTGAAAATGATTAATTTAAACTTCATTTTCACTTTTAATTTTTTTGCCTTTCCCTTCTCCTCGGAAGACTGGCAAATGGAACACGTTGGCACTTGTGATTTTTGAACGCTTGCGCCAACAACAACAACAGCCAGTGCATCCTTAAAAAACTTGACAGTCCTTTTCCTCCTTCAACTGCTGATTCATCCAAACAAATTCAGATTTCCATATAAAATGCTATGAAACACTATTTAATACATTTTAATCTATTTTCATCCCTGACCAGTCCAATTTTAGAGTTTCCAGCCAACGGCGATGCAACTAAATCCATCCATCAATAGTTCCCATTCAGAACGGGCCTCATATGTGCCCAGTTGCCCCTGACAATAAATGGCATAAACAGACCCCAAAAAATGTACAACTGCAACATGCGGAAAGCAAACTATAGTATGAAATTTGCCAAAAATTACGTTCAAAATTGATAGGTTTACATCTTAATTCATCATTAAACCCATAATCAATGTTTTCACCAGACCGTGTCACCCATTCGGTCCTTGCCATTCTAAACAAAACAGCAACCTCAGTCCGCAATGTTCTATGCAATTCTATAAGTGTGAGCAAAATCTAGCAAAATTCTTGAGGTCATCCAAAATATCATCTACCATTGTTCTAAACGGCAGAAATTATGAAGTAGTCATGTGTTGACGACAACCGTGTGAGCCATTTCATAGCCAGCATAATACAGCTATACACAGAAGGCATACAGAAGAATGGAAGATTTCAAGGAAAGCCGTCGCAGGAATGATAACATTATGGGTAATGCAATATAATAACGTGCCAGCTGATTTCATTCAGATCCTTCATTATTGTTACAGTCATTAAAATTTTGTTCATTATACTCGACTGCTCAATAATACATCCGCTGTCAAGGTGGTTTGGATGGAATTCATTGCTATGTAAGTTATAGGAAGGTTACGTGTGTGTGTATATGTGTGCGCTAAGCATTTCGTTCATTGTTGTTGTTAGTAAGCAAATGCTTATGCACTCTGTTAAAAGTTTATGCTGTGAGGGCATGTAATACTACAGAGGAGATTCAACAATTCTTTTGACTTGAATATATGAGTTGAATATAAAAAAAACTAGCAGAGCAAGTTGACTTCATGCTTCCACTACCTGATTGTTTTTGCACGCTTTTTACGCTGTATTACACACCAGTGCATCCACTCGTGACAGTTGAATTCTGTAGCCCTTGGTGTACACACAGTATTATTTTTTGGTCCAGGTCCCTTCTTCTTCTTCTTCTTTTAAACCATGTCACCTATGACTGGTATATGGAGTTATTTAAAATCTGAAAATTTTGAGGAATATATGAAAGCATGTGGTAAGTAAGTCTAAAGTTTTTTAAGTACAGAAGCATATGAAATGATCATTGTTACTACTGAGTTTTCTAAAATGATCTCATTATAGGGATTGGCTTTGCTATGCGTAAGCTGGCCGCAGCATCAGCCCCTGCCACGGAGATTTCACAAACAAATGCTGACACATGGAAAATACGGACTTGGACTTCCTTCAAGGCAACACAACTGGAGTTCAAGTCGGGTGAACCCTTTGATGAGGAGACTGCTGATGGGAGAAAGTGCAAGGTAGTAGAAACTTTTTTTGAAATAATAAATAATTATTAAGTTAACTGACTTCCGGCAACAGCAACAATGAGACTTGTTGTTATTATAATTCCTTTCAGTCAATGATAACAGTGCAAGGGGACAAGATGATACATGAACAGAATTGTGGAGGGAAGGAATTTAAAGTTATACGTGAGTTCGTTGGAGATGATATGGTCATTACACTTTTAGCCGACGGCGTTACGGCCAAGAGATACTACCGAAGGGATGGCACAGAGAGGAAGAAGTAGTTAGGAGGGAGTACAAAAGCTTAATTTTTTTACGATCTGTTGAACAAGAACAATTTTATTATTATTATTAAGTACTGTAAAAACCATAATACAATGTCATGTGGATTATGACACGGACACTTTTTCCACGACGGTGGACGAAGGGTGATTAAATTCTTTAGCTTTGAATCGGTTTGACTTTATAAAACATTTGTGACCCTTACAGTCCAAGTCTTCCTCGTGACATTTTGCACGGCAACATTTCCGGCATAATTTAAAACCGCAGTTTAAACCCATGGGATTCTGACAGAGGAAACACAGTTTGACAGAGTTTGGATCACGCTTCTCAATTTTATAACGAGGATTCCGTAGCAACCGTTTCCTCATTTTGTTTGACATGTTTGGATCCAATCGTACGGGAGGTTTGGGTGGCAACGGAGTTTTGGGTGCCGGTGGCCTCACATATGGTTGACATAGCCATGGAGGGAGGGGCAATTCTACTTCTTTGTCAAGCTGCTTACTGCCTTGGTGATATGGTTCCCACCGTTCCTTAAGCAACTTCGTCACGTTGTCCAAATCATCTACGGAGTCGGCCTTGGCTAAGAGGTCACGAAGATCTTTATTCTCATCTATTACCAGCCTGAAATTAACATAAACTTTTAGACATGGATGCACGGAAGAAAGCCATTAGTGTAAAAGTGTACTTACACATGATGAAATAACTTAAAAAGATGTCCACGCGAGTACGACAGAGGACAGGGATGTTGCCTTACGAACTCAAGATATTCTGCAGCCATTTGCCAAACAGGGGGATTAATTCCATGGAAAATAGCCGGATTATGAAGGTTACCCTCGGCGGACATTACCCCGTCCACACCTGTCTCTTCTATACATCGCCAAACGTCTGGTAAATACTGAATGTTCCCATTCGCCAACATGGGGATGTTGACATGATCTCTGTGCGAAAACAGAAAATTTTTGTGATCATGCTGAGCAAAAATAGCAAATACCACATTTTGGGAAACAGCAGGTACCTGACAGCTTTGATTTTGCTCCAGCTGGCCAAGCCGGTTTGTGGACCCTTCTGATTAATAGTTCTTCCATGAACTGTGAGCATGTAACAACCTGAATCCACTATCATCTTTGCATATGCGATCGTCTTATCAACGTCGTCAAATACTCGAATTTTACAAGTAACGGGAATGTTGACTTTCTCACGGACTCTTTTAACTGAAAATAATTCAAAAACAGCCGTAGAGCATTAAATGTAAATCCAAACCATATCCGACACTTGAATTAAAAATCCGTTCTACCTATGCTCGAAATAAGATCCCATTCATCCTGCAAAAAGGCTCCATAATGGCCGTTTTTAGCAATTGCCTGAGGACATCCTAGATTAATATCGATTGCATCACAATGGTCCTTAACATACATAGCGGCATTTGCTATAATTGCAGGATCATTCCCGCAAAACTGCACAATCAGCGGTCGATCGGCAGGATGGATTGCGTTGAAGAAGTTAGCAGCTCGATATTTAGGATCTTCCTGAAAGATTCGGCTGTGAAGCATCGGTGTGTAGCATAGCTGCGCCCCATACCTAAAAAAATATAAAATCTGCCATTAAATTATCTTCTAAAACTTTACAAGGGTATGTATTCTGGAAAAGTGCATGCTAATCTTACCGTCTGGATAAAAATCTCCAAGCCAGCTCGGAGGCATCAACCATAGGGGCAACAACAAGCTTAGGTTCTCCGATACTCTTCCACCACTTTGCGATTTCTTCGGGGTATTCCCTTCCCATTGTTTCGCTCCTTTAAAGGCCTACTGAAATGTTTGCTAAAAAAATAAATTTCTCCTCCAACTTCTGCGGACCAGCTTCGACTTCCTAACAGATTTTTTTCATAGAACCTGGAAACACAGACGTCAATCAATACGATCGTCACAACCTAATTTCAATTTTCTTAATTCAATACTCACCTTCATTTTAGCTAGATTTATACTATTTAGATCAAAAAATTTCGAACGACTAAAAAATCTTCACAGACTGAAAAAATGTCTCCAGTTTTTCCGGATTGCGGAACTGCTGTTCGAATTTCCATGTGTACACTTTCCCGCATAAAATTTGTACGATCTGAGTGTACTGACGCAGTATTTAGTTTGCCATTCGTCTCAGGACAACAGAAATGGCGGAGGGGGGATGGGGGATTCCACGTCTTAGAATAATAAGACGTTATGAAAATGTTGAATCAGTCATTTCTGATTAAGCTTCATTAATTTCGAAGTGTATTGCATAAGTAGT
>JAQFYD010001125.1:0-13470 GCA_034694225.1 Bourletiella hortensis
CAGCTCCCATTGCATTAATTTTATTAAAGTGTTAAAAATCCCCTACTTAACTCTTGCGAAATGTTCCCATCGTCATCCTCCCTTAGCAGAAGAAGAAAAAAGGACATGTACAAGTGTGCGCACACACGGACAGAGAAAAATTCATTTCAATTAGCATTTTTAATTGCTTCCCGCCCGACCCTCTCCTACAAGATAAATACGAAGCTAAGCTTTAAAAACATTATGAGCCAACAACAAGGATGAATCACTCATGCTTTTCTCTCTCTCTCTCTTTCGCCGTCTCTAGGATTTTTAATTCGCACGCTACTCAAAACCACTCTACACCTGGGCCTACAGTCAAGTTACACAAGACAGACACATACTACACACACATTATTACCCACTCCTCTATACAGGTTCCATTCCTCTCAATTATTATTATGTATTCCACTGAAAAAGACACATTATGAAAAGGGGCTTGTGTGTGTTTAAGGTGTCACCTAACACCCATTCATTTCCCATACAAATGCATACATTTCCATTGAAAACCTACCGACAAGAATGATTCTATTCATTTCATATTATTGATGCTCCTACTACTACTACAACACAAGAAGAAGAAGAAGCGACAAACAGCAGTAAGTAAGTGTCCGGTAGTGTAGAAGCAGTAGCCAAAGCATATTTACTTTGTTGTAATGACCCCATTTTTGTCAACAGAATTTCCTGAAAAATTTATTAGAAAAATTCAAATTTCTTCATCCATCCTCTCCTGCTGCATACTTACTTACTTGTTGAATCAAACTTTTAAAAACAGTCCCATTAGCCTTTATCAATATTATTATTATTACTATTGCAAACATGCAGAAAGGCTATCTTTCTTAACTCTTTTTTTTCTTTGCTTTTGGCTTGGATCCAACCAGGTGAGGATGACGATGACGATGATAGGCTCCATTGTATAGTTGTATAGTATTCCCATTGAATTTATGAGCTTCATACTCCTCTTTTTTAGTCCTTAATGGTGACAAGTTGGACGGACTAAGGACAATTATTTTTTGTAGGATTATTTAGTTCGTTATAGGAGAAGAAGACGACGAAGAAACAGGATTGAGTCAATGCTTAATGATAATGACTCTTGTGTGTGTATGTGTGTGTTTGTAAAGACGAAGAAGAAGAAGAAGAAGGAGGATGTAGCAAAGGAAAGGTTCAATCCATCTTTGATAATAACATCAATCACATCATCCTCCAAACTATAAGCTAAGCTTACGGGTTCTCATTTTATATGCAAAAACACATACCACCATACCAATCACATTGACATGTTTGTCCCCGAGTTGAATGACACTTTGATTTCCCTTCTTCTTTTTTTAAAAACAGCTATAATCAACCCTTATTCTGGCATCGTTTGAATGCATAGGGAAAAAAAGAGTATTATTTCTTCTTCTTGGCTTCATGACAAGCTCTATGTTTGTCCTCTCGGATGGCCGATCAAATGCCCTGATTTAACATGACAACCTGTAGCGTTATTGACATGACGGAACTTGGATGGATTCACCATCATGCGCAAAGCTCGTATGGGGATTCAGTCATGCGCTTCTCATCAGCATCAGCTCCATGTCCATAAGTAACTCTATAGTGGGAGTTGTTCAGGACAAAAAAAAAAGTCTAAAAAAATAGGCTTTCTTCGTAGCTCCGTGCTTTCACTCTGATAACAGCAACGACTAATGTTATTATTATAATAGTAAAGACGACGACGACGACTAAAAATGAATGATATGGTTCAGTAGAGATGACAAGCATGAATGCCTGTGGGTGGTGGAAAAAAGTGTAGTGTAACAAGTGTTTCCTGCCGTACTTTGCTATAGCTGCTACGTGTGTCGAGACTATTATTATTTCCCTTGAGGAGGAGAAGAAGATGATGATGACGCTGTTATACTTTTGAGTGGAGCATGGCCGTGGTGATGAGGCTGATTGTTGTCTTATTATTATTGTGTTAAAAAAGCCCACTTTTCTTCCTCATCTTTTCGTCGGATGGACAATGGGACATTTATGTATGGCTTTTTTTACAACCCCCTTTTTTTCAAGCCCGTTTTTCCAACCGCGCGTGTGTTTTACCGCCTGTGTGGCAACGATGGCACACGTTTGGGAAAAGGCATGCACAAACGCGTGCCTCTCATCTCATCGCCGTAATACTTATAATTGGGATCCTTTACAAAAACCGACGTGGCCTTTGCATAATAAATGTAACAGAATGTACATGGAAAAAAGTGTGCTGTTCAAGCGGGAGCGACCCTTTTTTTTTAGAATGTATTATTATTCAAATGTAATGAAAAAGGTTAATGGATTGACTCTGTTTAGAGCCATTTGCTCTGCTTGACTCAAGCACCCGTACCCTTTTTTCGCTGTTGTTCAACCACCGTTTAATTATCATCCCAAATCAGTCCGGATCCTCCTATTTTGCCATAGATTTAAGCACACTGCCGTGTGTATGTAACTTATGTGGGTAAAAACTAATGTCTTGATCAGCCTCCTCCATTACTCTCAGCTCTTGCATCATAGCCTCTAACTTTAGCGATCAAGTTTCCAATGGACTTTTATAGTTTACAAAGTATCATCATGGTGATGGTAATCATCCCCGAGGTAAATATTTTGCCATGTTATTTAATGATTTAGATCTAACATTAAATAATAATTGTTGTCTATAGTAGAAATAAATGGGTTGGTCTTTTGCTAAAGGGAAACGTAGGATGATGACGATATGATCAGTCAATGAGTCAGTAAGCAGTTGTTTGCAGATATTATTTTTTCCGCGAAAAAAAAAACTATCATCCCTGTCATGATGATGATGTTGATAAGGAGGTGGTGGTGGTGGTAGTGGCGGTGGAGGGTGAGACTATGTTGTAGCCAAAAAAATCCTAGGGTCATTTCTCCCTGTGTGTGTGTGGATTCTATACATATATTTATTATTATCATATTGACATGATTATGGGACTTGGATAGGTTTATACGCCATACAAGTTATTATAGCTAGTTAAACTTTTTGGGTGCAAATAAGTTACTTAATGAACCGTTATAAAGGGGAGGAGGTGGAGGTAACGTACAGAAACTATTAATTTGAACCTTGTAATCAACTGGGTTTATATGATACTTTTAAAGGGAAATATTGGAGCTATCATGATACTTTTATTTATGGCTAATCCAAGCGGTAATATGCTGGCAGTCATTATGATATCATTCTCATCATAATGGCCGCAGCGGTGGTGGTGCTACGGGCTCGTATCAGCTTGGATTTATACAAAACTTGAGAACTTTCCTGGATTGCGGAGCTCTTTTGAACAGAATGAGTAGCTTGAGTGTCATGAGTACAGCTCTAGCACTCAAGTAGCAAGCACTGATTCCAGCCGTGTTGGAAACACCGAGAGCAACAATAGTGGAATGAATCCAAAGTTTTGCACAAATTACAAAGTTCTCAAGAGAAATGATGATAGAATGTAAAGTTACACCTTACGTAGCTCTATGCTTTGTGTGTTTGTATATAAAGTGAAATGTATATACGTGAGGAGGAGAGAAGAGAAGAGTATAATAGATTAAAGAAGAAGAAGGAACTTGAGAATGGAGAGTAGTTGGATGGATGATGATAAAGGTGTGTGTGTGTATGTGTGTGTGAGGGGGTTGAATGGGGTTGAAATATAGAAGGCAAGGGTTAGCTACCCTAAAGAAAAGAATATATCTTTTTTCCATGGGCAAGGTGCCTCCAGGAGAACCCGTGTCCACATCCTCTCTACTGCCTTTCTCACACACAATCCTTTACCCCCTTATTCTTCTTCTTCTCACAGTTATGATCCAAACACAGATCTGACCACACAGGACCTTAACAAGGTACCAAAAAGAGCGTCATCATCATCATCATCATCGTCAAAGCAATACTCAAAGTCAAGCAATTGTTAGGAAACTAATAGCTAGGAAACATACGGCAGAAGAAGAGGTACGCACACACGTGAGTGAACTCACTCATCTATTCCCAAAACGCAAAAAATCACACATAAATGAGCTCGCTATTCTAGTACTATATTAATACTGAGATATTCCAAGGAATTATAAATATTTTGTGTGATTAATCGACTGGAAAGCAAGCGTTCAGTGATGTGACTGGATATTGTTTGCAACATTTGTGAAAAAGTGCGGCTGAACAGCAGTTTTCATTTGCAAGGAGTGTTGCGCGGATTTTCGTGGATATCAAAAGTTTCCAGAGATCGTAAACGGCTATAATAATAAATGTGGAGTGAAGTTAAGGATTTAATGATTTTCAGTAACATTGCGGATTGAGCGGAAAAATTGTGATAACGAGGTGGAAAAAGGATAAATCCACGTGTTTCTTAATACACCAGTGAACAGTTGTTTTTTGAGAACTATTTGTGAATAATTTTTCTGGGCTGATTTTCCCTGTGAATTAACTTGCGGTTTTTGTGTGTAGCCAAAAGTAATAATTGATGCTGAATGCGGATTCGCAATTGTTATTATTATTGCTGTGATTGTGAGATGCGGAGGAGTTTTTGGGATTTTTAATCATAATTCCTGTTAAAAGTGGAGCTTGAAAATTACGAGGAAAAAGTATGTTTGAGATTTTAATTCTTTTCTTTTTATTATCATCATGACTATTGTTACACACACCTCGTGTTATGTGAGTTGGTGTCGTATATAAGAAATAATACCATAAAATATTGCACTCTCCTGGGTATATAGTCAGTAGAGGGAAAAAATACAAGTGTCTTCTCTCTGTTTTCTGTGTCCATTCTTTGCTTGCTCTTGCCTCCTCTTCTTCTGTTATTGTTGTGTATATAAACTTATCGGATTACGGGTGTGATAGTAGTAGCCGCAGCAGCTCTTTTTCTACAGTTATTATACATGCGTGAGGGAGAGAATGGAAATTTTAGGAATGTGTCTTTTTTCCATTTGATATTTGATAAGTCATTTTTAGAGAAAAGTTATCTTTGTATGGTGGCTGCATTACAGTTAAGGCGGCTACTTCTGTTACTACGGTGAATGGACTCAGTGTTAAGGAATAGACAAGAACATGGCGAGTATTACTCGCTCGCTCCTGTAGGAACATGAGGATAAGAATAATCACGGGGCAGTCTGAGCCTAGAGAGATGCGTTTGGGCGGGAAGTGTAGCAATGCACGTTGGCGTCTACTTAATTCCAACCAACGTTATTTTTCGTTTGCTATTCCGCCCTTGGAAGACTAACTGAATTGGATGCGTGAGGCATGCCAAATTTAGTCGCTTTCGTCAGTACACAGGCATCGTCGGCTTCTTATGCCGCAGAATCCAAAAATGCGTTGGAAATATGACTAAACTTCAGCTTTGAAGTCACGGTATTTTTTAACTGGTTGATCCTGCAAGTAGCAGTGAAAATATTTTCTTGGTGAAGGAATTCGCCACAGTCTCATTTTGAATTGTAAGTTACCTGGTTAATCCTGCGAGTAATCTGAAAGTTTACTATGCAAATTCATTCAGAGTCTTGAGTCAATCATGGACTGCAGTAATTCTGCAGCGCTATTTGACATGGCTGAGATTATGGTGGATTTCAGCACGTACTTTTACATGGCTCTCTACACATGTAAAACGCAAATTTGCATTTGTGGGCAAACCTGCAGGATATCCACAGCTTTTAACGAAAGAGCTGCAGCTGACAAGCAGTTACACAATACCTGGTTGATCCTGTAAGTAGCCATTTCTCTGAAGGCCGAAAATTTCCCAAAACTAGCCACATTGCCACGACGACTCAGTACTCCAGCAGTGCTTAGCTCTGATTTACTTATCAAATGTTATATTTAAAACTAGTAATAGCATTTCGATAAGACTAGTCATCACCACACGTCCTCATAACTGTTCATAGGGTTCATCAGTATCATCATCGCTGTAGAAAAATAATAATGCAGTGATTTTTGTTTGCCTGCCAATGACTAATAAAATATATAATATTATTATTATTGATTTGACCCAAAAAATATGGAAAAAATTATCGATAATAAATTCTCCCTTTCCGTTAGTCAGTCAAGCATTGAATGCATGCAATGTCATTACTCATTAGACAGTCTTCTTCTATCCTCACTGACATTGCATATAAAAAAATAGGAGACATCTTCCATTTTCTCAACATGGTTTTCATAATAATAATTCAAGATGGATGGATGGATGGATGGACTGATTCGTGAGTATTATTATAAGGGAAAGAAAACTTTTCTGTATTCCTGCAGCTAGCTACATGCCACATAGCTAGTATGCGTCTGTAAAGATAAAAATTTTCTAGACAGAAAGACAGAAAAAAAAACGAGCAGAGATGCCATGTGGATAAAGGGTGGTGACCCGTGTGTATATGTGTAGCTATAGAGCTACGTGTGTCCGTGTGTAACATTTTGATGGTCAATACAAAGGAAAGCATTTGGACGTTAAAGGGAAAAGAATATAAAATATTGCTTAGCTGCAACAGCACAGAGATTGTTTGTTGCATCCAGATAGTAGATAGAGAAGTTACGCGGAGAGGTTACGTGTGTGTGTCTTTTTTGCATCATTACGCGGTTGCATTGCAATAATACATGACGGAATACATAATAATAATAATAAATGTAAGCTGAGTTTCCATCAAAATACCGTAGTGCTAGTAGTATAAGAAAGACCGAGAGAGTTGTAGTAGTAGTGAGTATGACCCTACAGCAATAAGACTGCCCTTCAATTTTCACCCTTAATTGGACTGAAATGTTGTGCATGTTATAAAGTCACTCTTTCTTGCCGTTCTAATACTCCCATCGCATCTCTCTGTCTCTCTTCTAATCTCACAAGGAAATTTTTCCCTTATGTTTTTGTCTTTTAAAAAAATCCTCTTCATCTTCGTCTACTTCTTCTTAAATCTTGGTCTTCTTTTCCCATTGAAATCCGACCACAAGTGAACAGGAACGGAGCATTGGAAGAAGAAGAAGCAGACAGATAAAATGGGCACCGCAACAGTGATATTTTTCTTATCACTCAAAAGCTGTCTTTCTTCCAAACGGCCTGCCTGAACTCTCATTCCCTTCTTCTTTCTCTTCTTCTTCTTCTTCTTCTTCCCCTCCTTGAGATTTGGTCATTTCTTTAAAACTTTTTGCTCATTTTTTCAATGTAAAAGCATACAAGATTCGTCTTTCTCATGTGGTCATCATGATGGCAGTATTATTACTACTTCTCTCCATCGCAGCGATAGCATGCAACATTGATTGCCTGGAAGACAAAAAATGGATATAGTATTTCTTATATTGCCCTCACATCCACATGAGAAAAATAATGCAGGGACACAGAAATATGTGAGGATACTTATAGAAGTGATTGCAGTGCACTCTTCGTACAGTCAGCCTAATGGCTAATTTAATGACACCGCGGGATGTGTTAAATTTTACGGATTTTTTCTAACTATCCTCGGTCCTCACCGTCGCCCATGTTATGATCATGGTTAACAACCGTTTCCGTATGTGGAATTATTCACTTTTGTGCCCCCAGAGCAGATGAGTGGTAGTTGGTAATAATCGTCATGATGATGACTATGGCAAATGTCTGTACTGTAGCTACATTGTTGTGAACAACGGGAAATTTTTTTCTCTGATTCATGGGTGCAAATAATTTTCATTGCTCCTGTACTATATATCTAATAACATTGGCTTGTATAAATTTCTTTGCCTTGTAGGTATAACTGCCTTGTTTTTGTGTATGATTAGAGCTGACTGTATCAGAATCTTGTGAGTGTGTGTGTGTGTGCATTAGTGTCAAAAACTTTTTTGGTTTTACTACTACTCGCTCTTTGAACCCTTTGGCTGCTCCTGGTTTCTTCTTGCTATTATATTCCGCTTGCTAACTTAGCCTGAGATGATCATGATGATGATGATGATGGTGCGGGAGCATTGAATGCGTATAAGCTGCTCCGGGCATTATTCTTGTTGAAAATGCTTCCACAGAAAAAATAGGAGTGGCCAGTACTCAAATCAGATCAATGTATCAGCTGATTTTTTCAGAGTATTTTCCAACTTTATGAGTATGTAGTGCTTCTCGTCTGTGTCTGTGTACGAAGGTAAAAGGAATTGAGCCACGCCCTAAGATGAGAGTTTATATTATATACAATATACAATGTGTAATAATAATACATGGAAGAAGAAGAAGCCGCCGCTGTTGTTGCTGCGGCTGCTGCTTCTGCTGCGTGAAGACAGAGTCTTGTAGTAGTTAAAAAATGTACACCGTCGCATAGGGTTGAAGATATATTTTGTTCAAGAGGGTTCATAGCAAGCAGTGTTATTATTATTATTATTATTATAGGAGCCCAAAAATGTTGGTCCATATGACTTGCTAATAAATTTCCCGTCTTTATTTATGAGATTTCCTCTGGCCTTTTTACATATTTATAATGACAGAAGGAGAGGGAGAGAGAGCGACTCCTATTGAAGCAAGCAGAGTGTGGCTTCTTTGGAGCTAAAATGCATGTATGTAGTTGAAAGGCCCATCATTATTTACTGGCTGCACTGCAGCAGCAACAGCAACAATGGCCGGTGAAAATGGGAAGGAAATGAGTGTGGCCCATTGCTTTGCTGCAACTACTACATCACCCTGGAAAAAATGTGAACAATCATACGGGAGAGTGCAAAGATGGTGTAGAATAGTAGTAGTAGTACGAGATGAAAATGAACGGTTCTTCTCTAGTTGGATGATAGAAATTTTTGGAGAAAAAAATAATAATTTTCCCTCCTTTTTTTTCTTTGATTACAGACTTCTTTTCTTTTCTGGAGATCCCGTCAGACTACTAACCTGGCACAATAATAAGTTGTCAAGCAGGAACTGGTAGTAGTAGTAGTTGTTGTTGTTGTAGTAGTACTAGTGTTCATTCATAAAGAACCGGAGGGGAAAGACGTTATTATTGAGTGAAGTGGACGGAAAAAGAAGACGAGGATTTAAAGTGTGCTGTTCTGTGAGTGTGTGGAATAATTCTATCGGAAGAACGGTTCTTATTCATTAATTTTTTTGAAAAATTTTGAATTGTAAGCAACAACAACGACGCTGATTGAGAATAAGTTACTGGAGGAGCAATTCTCCTCCTCTGCGGCAACTGTTTCGAGGACAGTGGTGAGCAGTAGTAATAACACGGCGTGGACGATTGCGGGGAATCATAGCAATACGTTTTCACTATCATCGTCATCATTATTGTCGTCATCCTCATCTGATCCTCCGGATTGGAGCGAAGTGCGTATGTCGGAACTGGGACCATCCGACACGGTGGTCACGACTGCACCGTCTCCATCCTCTGCATCCACTTCGGTGGGTCAAGCCTCTACAATTTCACTCACATCCCTCCCCACCTCTGCGGCCCTGACGGATAACAATACCTGGAGGGGAATCGTCTATGAAAATCCTATGACCGTTGCCATAAATGCCATGCACAATATTCATGGAGTTAGTGATGATCCCACCTCACAGTACATAACTTTCTACGATAACTACACTACCAAAGTCAAACAGGATCCATTGTCTGTCACTTCGGACAATACTCAAGCTACTGAAATCTGGTCGTAAGTACATTATTATTATGTTTAGTAGCCATTAATCTGGCGGTGGCGGCGGCCGCTGCAGCCACCGCCTTAATCATCATTTTATCCGCTTAAATATGCTCAAAAGTCCTTTCGGTTTCTATAATGACTCAACAGCCACTTAAGTTTCATGCAATTTTGAGACTGGGTTAGTCATCCTGAATATCACATTCAAATTTGCAGCGTATTATATTTGACAGCCTTTCCATTAGATCACATGGAAAAACTGATAGAACTAGCGGTCTTTTGCTGAGACCGTGTCTTAGATAAATCGTTCATCCTTGATATCACATTCAAATTGCTCTAACTCTTGCTCGGCATCCTAGCTACTAGATCACATGGGAAAATAGAACGGCTAAATATGGTCAGCAAATCATCATGTTCATGTGCAAGATGAATGAAACACTTTCTCTGATTACTCCTCGTCAGAAATCATCCAGTCATGGATAGCGGTTCGGTCATTCTGAAAGATTCTCTCCACATTGTGCACTTAAATCCTTTAACGCACACAAAACATGTCGGTGGACTGTGTGTGCATTTATGATTTTTAAGTGCGCAACAGGTGGACAGAGAAGGTTACTCAGTCCGTAGCATTCATGATCATGATGCTGCTGTTGCTGATGATGACGGTCACCTTAATGGATTTCTTCACTATAACTTACGTATAAAATTACCTTATTTTTTGCATCCACTTAGTCGTCGTCGTCGTCTTTTTCTTCTTCATCAACATCACCAACACCAAACAGCGTCGCCGTTTCTGAGAGGTCATTAGAGATGAGATTATACTGAATAAGAGACGAGCAAGAAGAAAGTCCCAGTGGACGTAGCACTATAATATGCTCTTATGAAGCTTTTAAGACGACCAAGAGGGGAACATATAATCAGATTTAGCAAGAAGACATGAGAGCCAGCCAGCAAAAGCAAAATACTGACCCTCGTAAATGAGCCCGTAGCCTTGTAATAATAAACCAAGAGGAATAAGCTAGCTCCATGCATAATATTATTATTATTTTCCCTTTTATGATACACCGTCTTGTCGTCCCTTTATACATGTAGACAGAGATGTGCAATTAGCTAACAGAGATAAAGAAAAGTTGCATTATCGGCCTTACAACACATAGGCTCCTTATGTCCCACAGGAACACAGTCCCTCGCTACTCGCTCACTTTTCGAATAATAAGTTGTTAATTGAATTGAAAAAAATGTATGTATTCCTCATTTGAATTTACAACGAAAGAGAGAGAGAGAGAAGGAAGACCGGAGAGTGACAAATTGTTTACCTTCTAGCTAGCAAGCTCTATGTGAAACACTTGACTAATTTTTTTGAGCCATTAATAACAATAATTTTTCTCCACATTTTCCTCTCTCCCTTTCCACCACCATCACCACCACCACCACCACCAGAATATCTGCGAATGACCAAAGATGTCATAAATGGACCGCATGTTAAGGGCACATAAATTTCAATAATAATTATATATTTTTCTTATTATTATTCAACTTCATCATCATCACAGATATAACTGCGATAGGTCATAAAATTAAGGAAAAAATAATAGTATGCATGTGGGCATGCGCAACCAAAACATTGCGTTGTCTGTTTTTTGGGCTTCACACTCATCTTGGCGCTTGGATCTCTAGCTCGCTCCTATCTCCCCGTCAAAGCCGATTTACATGGCTTTCAGTCATTCATTCATTCGCTCAGTCAGTCACTCTGAGATTCATCAGAAAATTGTTTAAAAAATAATTTTTTGAAGCGAGTCAAGATGAGAGAGAGGGAGAGAGAGAAGCATGGAATAATTCAATTGTTCGCTTGTTCCTTTTAACTCTTTTGACAAGAAAGAAGGAGAAGATCCGTGAGAGTCTTGCAGTGCTTTGTAGCTGTAATAGTAAGGAGAGAACGATGATGATGATGATGATGATTCAAGGTGCGTGTATACATGCTCTGCACGTGATATCATGGAATTTTTGGTTATAATGAAAATTACTTCTCCCACCATCAACCAATGACCCTCCCCTTCGTCTTCTTCTTCTTCTTCAGAATAACAAAATGTCCATAACAAGTGTGTGGCCAGTGTGGAGAGATTGTTGCTGGCTACCTTTTAAGAGTAAAGTTTTTGATAATAGTGACTGCTGCAACTGACTGAGAGTTAGTCAGTGAGTGAGTGAGCGAGAAGGCAACCTGGAAGAAAATTCTATAGCTTCTATGAAATATGGAGGGAAATTACCATAATAATGGCATCTTGGTAAAATGCGCGAATCGGTACGTGTACTTATGTACGTACGCCGCGTAACCGACAAACAACAGAGATTTAAGGGAATAGTGTAGTAGAAGATGTAGCAGAGGACGAAGAAGAAGATGGAATTAGCATGCGGAGAGACCTACATGATGCTCAGCAGGCAGGCACTCAGACAGTAACTTTTGGGTAGCTTGGCCAATAATGATATTAGCTCCTCATCATCTTCGTCTTGGTCATTATATTATAAAAATCTGAACGTAGCCTTCAACCCTTGGCCACGACCTTTAGCTATATTCCATCCGTCTGCAGATTCTTCTCAACTACTGAAAAAATCTGTGGGGCAATTATCCTCACTCGGTCATCCTGAATATCACATTCAAATCGCCTTAAAGCAAGTACCCTTGCCATTGGATCACATGGGAACATAGAACGGCTAGCATTTACAAATAATTGCTAGAATTTATGCCTTTCGAAGGTGCTGTGGCAGTTTGAACTGTCAGCGTCTTAGATCACTCGGTCATCCTGAATTAATCGTAATCTCAAATCTTTGGGACATTCCGCCCTTTACAGATCACATGGAAAAATTATTAGAACTGGTTGCTTCCTGAAGGAGCGCATACCTTATGTCAGAGTGGCTTAAATAGCTCTGGTCTATCATCCCCTTCTGCCTTGGTGGACAAAGTTAAAAAAATGTGCCCAGCTCCTAATGTCGTCCTCATTCATATGAGGATGACGACGGACGGGTCTTGACCACAAACTAAAAAAGCTCCGGTTCTGTCATAGTAGTTACTACTCCATCCTGAGAAATGTGAGTGTCCTCTCCGTCATGATGTAACTTGATGATACTAATGATAATTTAATACATGTAGCCACATAGAAAAAGCGCCCTTATTTAAACTACATGACGACGAAGGAAGGAACGGAGAGACGGCAAACCCAAAAAGCTACACTAGATCCGCGTACAGATGAGATGACTGACTAACTGAAGAGCGTCGCTCAACTCAAATACTTCTTCTCCCTCATCATCATCATCATCATCATCATCATCATCTAACTTTTCTAAAGGAACAGTAATAAGATTAGTAAGCCTTAAAGGACGACGTGAATAGGGCTACAATTACCAGGGTTCATCTCTCTGTCTCTCTCTCAGTACATGCAATAGATGTTCCTTCCACAAGTTAAATATCCACCTGTCATCTAAAAAAAATTGACCGCATGTCCTATTATATTAAAAGACATTATTATGTAGGATTTGCGTATAATACAGACACACACACACACGCTATTCCATCATGATGATGCCATCCTCTACCCCCTCTTCGTTTTTTTCTATATTATCTTAAAAAGAAGCTTGCATCTCATGATTATCTTTTTGTTTCTTCTCTGGCTTTCTTACATTACAAAAATATTATATTTCACTCACTCACTACTCCTCTCTCATTCCTTCTTCCATCGTCTGGCTTCTGCTGCTGCTGATGAGTTCAAGATAGCAGTGTACTAGTGGTCAAAGTCAAAAGAAAAATTCACAGTTAATGTCCAACCTGGATTTTATTTATTTCCCTCAACATTTCTCCCTCAGACATTGTGGCAGTGGCTGTGGCAGGATGAATAGGAACATAACGATCCACGATGATGATCAATCCCATTGGAAAA
>JAQFYD010001126.1:0-13468 GCA_034694225.1 Bourletiella hortensis
ACATGTCCGACGGGAATTTATATTACTTCGGTTCTGTTTGATTTCATCCCTCTTTCTGAGTTTGTGGGGATTACGCAGTTGGTGCTCCAACTTGAGCGCCTGCCGAAGCCCGTAAAACGGTCCCTTTCTGCACTGCATGACAGACGGTGTGGCTTACAGAGCTCTTAGGCAAAGTTTAGGGGTATGGCGGTCTAGAAGGCTTAAGAATAAAAATATTTATTTGATCCGTTAGTTAGCTGAATTTCAAAAAACACAACTCCATCCAACGCAGAGTTCGGGTCCTGTGTTTGCACATGATGCCTTCCATCAGTATCTACGTAAAAGTCAACAACGAATTGTCATTCTTGAACAAAATACTGGACCAAGTCTGAATAATTAATGAAAGGCCAAGTCGGAAACAAGCCTTTGATGTTTCTATGCAACTCCTGAAATGCCCCCAACATGAAAGGACATCCAACGGTCACGGTGGCAATGACGCACGGTCATAATCCCTGCCATGTTGTCCGACATACAATATTTATACCTATCAAGTGGCGGTTAGGCTTTCACAAAGTGTCATGGATAACACATGTGACACAAAAGCCATTTTTGCCGGATAGTTGTACTGAATGATTGAGCTAGTACGGCCTGTTGTCAAAACCTTCTGATAAAACAACGAATGGACACGTTTTAATTAATTTGCTACCTGCACGGGGCATACTAATGCAATGATAAAATTAAACGGTTGTCAGCGTGAGTTGAGCAAGGGGAAATTCCTCCTAATCTATTTCTCTTGTCATCGAATCGCACACGTGCAGGGGCCCCAGCTGGACACCACTCTTGAACTAGGGACCCAAATTATCCATCTCCATCAGTGCAGTGCAGAATTGTCGCCCCGGCATACTTCAATTTCCGTAAGCCAAATCATATTCTCCGAAATAAAAGATTTATGACTATCAATGGACGTTAATGCTTTCACACAGCGCTGCGCTGTAAATGTTACAGAAGCCCATTATTCCCAGATAGTCGTATTAAATAATTGAGATCGGTCGGCTTGTTGTCGTAGCGTTCAACGTTCCCATAAAACAACTATTGGTTGAGTTAGTGCAGTCTGTAGCCGTAACGCCCTGATAGAACAACGACGTTTTAGTTTATTTCTTTTCTTCAAGGGGCATATTCACGCGTTGATAAAAGTAAACCGCGGTCAGAGTAAGTTGAATGTCCAAGAATTGGACACTTACTATAAACCCATTTTCTTCTTCACTCTCCTTCACTTTTCGAGCAGAATCACTTTCAGTAGGAACCAAGCCAGCTTCTTTGCTGTTTGCCAACACCATTATCAAGAAGGCTATGGCACATTTGTTGCAATTCATCGCATGGCAGTGCCGTTGGTAACGCTTGATTCCTACGGCAGAATGATCTACTGGTTCCACAAATTGGGGTACGTACCATTCAGTAGCGGATCCAGAAATTTTATACGGGGGTGCTTAAGCACATTTTTTGTGAAATTTTGCCCCAAAATACCCCTTTTCAAGCCTAAAACTGCATGTTTGCTGTACAAAATATACGGTCAAGGGGGTGCTTAAGCCACTTTAGCACCCGCTGGATCCGCTACGGGTACCATTTTACTACTCTAAGAGCCAGCAGGGAACTCTGGTGAAGTCGCAACGACCGAAACGCTCTGTGCATGCACTGATAGACGATGAGAAGTCGTCAAAGATCCGCACCAAGTTATCCACTTGGCTCATACTGGCGCTGTACATGAGCTACGGGGTTCTTAACAGCTCAAAAAGCCTCGCCGTGATATTAAACCCAAAAGTTCATTCGTTTGTCCGAGCATTCGTCGTCTCCTACACGAGCCACTCTGGATTGCACTTTACAACTCATTTGTGAGCTTTCTTCACCCACAAGCTCTGCCCTCTATCATGAACCAGCTCATGCAAATACGCCGCAGATTGCCGCATGATGTGGACGGCAACACTGATGGGCTAACTCATGAGTTACAGTGCAACGCATGCCACTCACATTGTAACTCATGCTTGAGTTAATAAGTTACGAGTTAGAGTTGCCGCTCATCTGACAGTAACTCATGAGTAAGAGTTACAGTTGCATTTTTCTAACTCACAACCTTAGATGGGCGCACTTTAAAGTGCAGGCTGAACTTTTGCACTATCACTTTGAATATCTGCACTTGAACCTGCACAGATATTCAAGTACAGTGCAAGTACAGTTTCTCAAACGGCTGCACTTTTTGAAAAAGTTCTTTCCCATGAAGGCGGAATGACCAGTACAAGTGCTAGTTCAGCTGGCCAAAGTCGCCATTTATGTTACCAGCATGACAAGGTTGACTCGAAACAATGCAAATTCGGCGCCAGGTTTCAAAATCGGCTACGATAATTGACAAAGTGCAAGTTCGGAATTCCAGTTCAGTCTTGCCCGCGGTGCACTTGGAAAGTGATATGCAAGTTCAAACTTGACAAAGAAAAGTACAAGTTTAAGTATTCCAGTGCACAAAATTTGGGTCCTTGCACTTGCAAGCAATATTCAAGTTCAGAACAATTGCCCATCTAAGCTCACAACTCCGCTTATTTTAAAAATTCGCGCCTTAAAAACCATTTATTTATATATTCTATGGTTTATGTATGCACGGGAATCAAATATATGAGTTAACTCATGAGTTAGAGTTAGAGTTGCGAAATAGGCGCAGGGCAACTCATGAGGTTGAGTAGGAGTTGCCTCAATTTAGAATTTTGACTTTGAGTTGAGTTGGAGTTACGACAAAATGCCCACTAGTGGACGGCAAGCGCGGCACCATCTCTTCAGCTTGGATGTACCCAGTTTACTTAGCCTTCTTCGTCTACAACGTTTCCACCACCACATGGGTAGCAATGTCAAGACAAGAAGATCCCCGCTTTTTGACGTCTCTCCTAAATGACCCACAACGCCCGCTGCACCTGCACCGCCTGAATGCAGCATACTACGCCTTCACGTGTATGGCATGTTCATAGCAACATTATACATAATTCTTGGGACATGTGCAGCGGTCTGTGATATTGCGGCGCAAGGATGCGTGAGAATGAGGTTAGCTCTCGGTACCGGCTTGAGCAAGCGCAAGCACTTTCCTCTTACATTGTTAGTAAAACGCTTTTTTCCGTGCTCCTTTACAGGCAATGCATCGAAACGGGGTCGATAGATGGCGCTACTGCAGTAACCTGCCACCGCGAGCTGAGTATCATAATTAGGGGTCACAGATCTCTTGCTAAATTCATTACTTGAAATTTCAAGCAATTTTTCCGGGCAAGCAATGTAAAATTTTCGGCAACGGCTTACTTGATTTTTTTATCTCTGATTTTCCGCGGCAGTCAAGTATTTGAAGTTCAAGAATTTCGTTACTCTTGACCAGTCAAGGAGCCTGTTTTTCAAGAGTCAAAATTCTTTTACCGACATTTCGGCAAAAATGACAAATTGGAAGTAGATATTGGAAAAAGCAGTCCCTTTTTTCCTACTTATGCTCCTTCAAGAAAACAGAAATGTTACGAAATTAATTTAAAATTCTTGACTGGCCCCCTTAGAGTTCATGGACATGAAGTCCTCGGAAGAGAAAGTTCACTTACTTCACAAGACCGAATTTTGAGGCTGGCTCGTGAATAGTGAAGTTTCTGCTGGAATATTTCCACCGGGATTTCTTATCCAATACTTCCTATTTGGAGAAAAGCCTTAATTCAACATGTTCCAGTCACTCATGCAGCCTCAGATCGGCAGTTACTTTGACTTCGAAACGGCCTAACTGCTGTGAAACTACTCTTCCACTCTGATTTTCATCCACCGTGCATATATCTTATTCCATAATGATGTGAAATCAAGTGCAGTTTTCGAGTTGCTTGCTCATAAAAAGCATTTGCCGTTTTGATTTCGGAATTTGCTTGACTTTTCGTTTGCCGACAAAACAAGTTACTTGAAATTCTTCCGCCGGCCTCGCTGATCAAGTCAATAGTGCCGAATTTCAAGGAAACCCTTTTGCTTGCAAAATCAAGTAATTTTCGGCAAATCTTAGCAGAAGCATTTAGAAGAGACTAGGTGGTCGTAAAACATAAATTTGCATGACTCTTGACTAAATTGCTTGAATCAAGCTACTTGGAATTACTTGAGTACAATGGCGCCTGTCGCTTTGCTTGACTCTTGGCCGTTGTGATCCCTAATCATAATGCAGACATACAATAGAACTTTCGGCATGAGGTTCTTTCTGTTCAACTTCCTCTGAATATTCATGGCCATCATAGTCAGCTGCCGGGCAATAGTGATGAACTCTGTACGTGAAATGTTCATCGCGCCCTTCCTCTTCGCAATGGTTTTCTACACAACACGAAGTATGGGCAATCTTCATGGAGCGTCAGAGGAGAGTAAGCAGGCGTGGGCGGGCATGCGCAGGAATGATCAGTATGCACATAAGTGCATAAAAGTGTACGAACGTTACCTGCGGGCAAATATGGGTGAGTATTATCACGCCGACAATTCCCTCTGCCTTACGGTGCTTGATATCATTACGCAACAGACTGCCAGCTTGGTGTTGGCGACAATAGCAACAAAGTTGTCTACGCCGACGGCCAGCGGGCTGGCTAGCGCTGCCGTAGTGTACAGAGTTGCACGCAACCTTTTTCCAGGGGTCTACAGCCTGAACCGGAAATGGCCCAGGAGTGAGCTAGGGCTCGTTTTAAAGCTAGTTTCAGTGCGGATCTAGCCGCATGTTCATTTTCGAAAACTGGTCCCCATTTAAAAAACGACAGCCACTTACGCAAAAAATGGAATAACATGGGCGTTTATGGCGTTTCGACGCAGCGTTGCATTGGAGTCGTTAAAACTCGAGCAAACACACCGGTAATGGGGTAAACATGGCCAAAGACTCTTTCAAACATTCGAATTTGCAACTTTGGTGAATTTGAACCATCGTGGCTGAAGCACGGACCCAGATAAACCCCCCAAAAAGGCCAAAAATCGTAGCAATTTTTCAATTTTGGCTGCCATTTTTGCAAATGGTGACCAAGTTCCAAAAATGAACATTCGTTGAGATCCGCATTGATTTTAGCTTTATAATACTCCCTAGGTCACTGCTGAGTCTTCTCCGGTTCAGGCTGTAGACCCCTGGAAAAAGGTTCTGTGCAACCCTGTAGAAACGCGCCTTAGCTAAAGCGAGATGGTTCGGAAATCGCTTGTAATGGACAGGGGTAGTAATTATTTGTGCTAAGGTTGGCTTTAATGGGTGGAAAGTTTACTTCTTCTAAATGAACTTTTTAATTCTTCTATTCACTTCTTCGAATTAAATAAAAATCAAGCTTTCCCACAGTGGATGCAATAATGACGTTTTATTTACGAGAAAAAGTTTCCAAACACTGACGTAGCTGGGAGGCCTATTGCCGATTCGCTGCCTAGAATAAGGTTCCCCTGCAATTTTCAGAGGAAAGCGTTCACTAACTGCTTTCGAGCATTCACGTATAGCTAGATTGTCTCAATGTTTGCTAGTGGTACGTGCGTCATTGCCCAGTAATGCCCACTTATATTAATTGTTAGCCCTTCCCGCATGCCCACTTCCATGCTTGCTCACTTCCTACGAAGCACTTTCTCAAAACCGAACGACCACAACCGAAGTCAAATTTCGAGTTCTAAGGATCCTCATTACAACTCCAATGCAATGCAGTGTTTGGCAGTAGACAGCGGAACAGAGGAGAAATTGGAGCATGTAAAAGAACTGGAAATTACTAAAAGAATTAAATTGCCCACTTCCTGAAAGCACCGACTTTGTCAACTACCGCATCCAAGCCAGTGTGTGGTTGGAACTGCAGAGCCTCAGTTGCTGACGTGGATACTCCGGCGGATTCCCTCTTAGCGTTGCCTGGTGTCAGAATGCTTTGCGAGCATGAACCTAACCGATTAACCGAATTAATTTAGCGTGTTTCAAGTTTCTTGCACTTCTTGATTTAGTTTTCTTTCAACTTGAGCGAAATCTGATCCAGTTTACACCCAGCCGGAAGCTTTCCCTGTGGATGGCTCTCCCAAGTGTTGAGCTCTGTGATTTGTTGCTAGCCATTTGGCTCTTACTTGTGAAACTTAGGGCTGAAGGGACTGTGTCCATTCCTACCTTCGCGATGCACTTTTGCTTCATTACTCCGCCAGCGATTGCCATGTTTGCAGCCGTTCAGCAGTTTTTACTATTTCCTGACGTCACGGTTGCTATGTGGGCTAACATCAAGTCGCAGCCGGAGCTCTTTCGAAGCCAGAGTCGGAAGTCGGAATGGTCCGATATGGGGTTCCACATATTTGGAGACTTATACCATGCGGTACAGGCGAGTCCGAAATTGCAAAGAAAGTAGCCCACGAATACAGAGGCTGCTAATGAAAACGACGTATGGATTGATGTGGCAAAAAATGAATACCAGAGCAAGTTTCGTTAGACTGCAGTCTAAGGACAGTCGACTGTCCCGAATTTTTGACATTCCTTATACCGACGGTGATGAGGGAAAGGCACTGGCCCGTCTTGCCTACGAATCTACGATTACATGAGCAAAACTCTCAAGAAGGCAGCCCTATTTGTCTTTGAAAGTGCCAACCTCCAACCAGCTGAAAAAAAGGATACCAAGTATGCCGCTGCCGGAATTTTAAAATTGCTTGGCCGACAAAATTGCCTAAATTTTCAAGTAATAGAAATGTCAAGGAATTTTCGAGTCCAGTCGAGCCTGGATTAAGAGACGTGTTGAGGAAATTAAGTCCTTCGGACGACATGTATTTCTTATCAAGCGCAAGTGAATATTTTATTAATTATTATTTATATCAGCTTCATCTAACAGTTTTACAAATGGACCCAGAAATTTCTGAACGCATTCAGCACAGGAGTTATACTTGAGTAGTCCATTCCGCAGGCGGTGCATTTCCTCAGAAAAATCATAATGTTCATCCGAAGCCATGTCCGTAAAGACAACATGAGTTATGAACTTGTTAACCAAGTAGTGGAGCCAGAGAACATTGGATTTTGGTATGTATTTTGACCAGACGTTTCTGAAAACAGTACAAACAGAACCAATTGAGAAGCCCATTGTAAAGAAACGAAAGGTTGGTTACAAACTGCATGAGTTTTACTTTGTCATTTTGCGCATCTTTTTGTACACACCAAACTGGAGCTCATCCGGTCCGGAAAACTGTTCTTCATCGTTGGCTAAATCAAAGTAAATATTCTTCCCGTCAGCCGCTGTAACTCTTGAGATTGTAAAGTCAATGACGTTTGTTTTGAGGCCGCAACACGGAACTTTGTAAGTTTTATCCTCAATTATGTACACATTATAAAGGTCTCCTGTTTCTTGAATAAGAACGTTGCCCCAATGAAGATCCCGGTGTTCGAATTCGCAAGCTATTTCCGCCACAGCGAGGGCATGAGCTACCTGCAATTATTTAGCATTAATTCCAACAAATCATAAAAACTCCGGACAACAATTTGAAATTCATCACGGGATGACTGATACCTGAAGGATGACAGCCAAACTTTGTTTAAAAGTTGCAAAATGGAAGCTGCAGATGTCAATCCCACAAAAATCATACTCAAACACAGCATACAACTGCGTCCGGCAATAATCCGGCTTATCATTCTCACAGTGATGATGCTTCTTGTAAGAATTCCAAGCCCGAACCAATTTCTGTGGATACTTCCCCTGACAGATTCTGGCATTATGCATATATACGAAGCCCTCCGTATAACAGCCATTGTAGCCGTAATAGAGCTTGTTCAAGTACTGAGATACAATTATTTCTGATTCGATTTGCTCGAATTTCCGCTGTACTTGGTCATTCACTAGTTTGCGGCCTTCGATTGCAACAATTTTAAAAATTCGCGCTTTTCTGGCCGTGCCGAATTGTCCCACAAAGACTTCTCCAAATACTCCTTCACCGACTTTCCGAACTTTCTTGAGGTTGTTCACAACTATTCCCAGTGGTATGGGCTGGCCTTGGCCACATGTTTTGTAAATGGACTTGGCTCGATCGTCTATTTGAGGACTTTCGACTGTATGAAAAATGTATTTCTGGGCTGGATGAAAGTTTTCGCTTAATGGGCTATCTGCTTTGGCTCGTGTTCCACCGGCACCACTAGAACGAGAATGTCGGCCAACGGCGCGACTGAATGCTTCCGAGAATATGGATGCATTATCAGTTTGATATGAATAAAAGTGTTCCATCTGGAGCAAGAAAGATTATGGAATTGAGTCAAATGCGACATTTCGTTACGAGTTTTTGAGGAATGATTAATAGTGCGGGGTTATCAGGGGTTAACACTGTTTGCTTACTGGGAGATTAGCCAAATCAAGATTCTGGTCGCATGGATCCTTTTTGGCCCGCTTGGGGCATTTTACTCCGCTAAGATATGGAGACTGCTTCCTCCGGTTCCCTGTCATTATTGTAATAATTAGTTTCAAAGGATGAAAAAAGCTAAAACTTACTAAAAGTACGACGATTAGCGTAAGGAATACTAAGTGAATAATAAGTTACAGTACAAAAAGTACAATCTTGGCTGTTGCCTTTTTCAAGCTTTAGGATTAGAATAGTCATTTTTTCAAAACTTTTAACAGTTGTTGTTATTTTGCTTCTGTCGGATAAAACTCTTTTGTCTTGTAACCATGGGGACATTCATGAAATTCCATACTTTTCCACGCATTACTGCAGAACTATAATGGGTTTCACCTTTGATTTCATTGGCTCCACATGGTAGGGTCACATGGCTGCGGACTTAACCTCAATTAACACGTGATCGGTGATGAGTACTTGATGGAAGTGAATTGTGGCATCTTTCTTTCTATTTTAGTTTTAATCAGTGCAATGACACTGGCCAATTGTCACATAATTTCTGGCAGGCTCAAGGGCGACCTTTGGTATTTCTGCTTATAAAACAAGATTTTCCGGTCATTTCAAGAAGAATAACAGAATGAGTTCAGTACTAATACAGAAGCTTACCATCAACTGGCTCGTGGATGGCTCCGGACCTCTCCTTTCGACATTACAAGATGGTTAGTGCGCAAGTCAGGGATGAGTTCTAGAGCATACCAGATAGACACCTGAGTCATGAGTGGATTCTCAGCTGAGGGTTTCTCCTCTCGCGGGGGTGTGACAGTTATGTCCAGCTCTCTCAAATCTGCCAACAACATTAATTGTGTACAAAATACCGGGTAACACGTCCAAATTTAGGTTAACTTGTCAAGAAAATGAGTTACTGATGCTTTTTATTACTTTTCAGTTGTAAGACACTGCCCTGTGGTCGCAAAATCTGACTCCTGATTGGAGAAAGAACCTGCTTTTCATGATTCCGGAGCCCTGTCAAAATTTCAAGTGGAATACCAGTGAGAAAGGCGTCCATGGTGTCACAATTGAATGGGAAGTTTATTATATCCAGTTTAGAAAGAAATGGGAATGCTTTGATTAGCCAGGCATCATATGGGTGACTCCGGTAGTTAGATGTGGAGTAGTTGAGTCCAACATGAGTCACTCGAGGAAATATCTCCGCCAGGTGATTCATTGTACAGGGTGTTCCTTAAAGATGATTACAACTTTAAAGTTGAATAACTTCTGAACCCGTGGGCCGATTTGGATGATCGGAGCAAACTTCTGAACTTTGAACGCCCACATCTCCGTAACTACTATCACGTAGGGGCATGTATAGCGCATCATTCTAACGGGGAAAGAATGGAGAAAGTTTCCAAGGCATTTTCGTTTGGGGTCATCAGGACACCAACTCTGACCAACATTGACCCCTGCCCGAAGTCAGTTTTTGGGACGCCTCATGAGGGGTCATTTTTATTGGTCAGAATGACTCTCCATTCTTTCCCCGTTACAATGATGTGCTATACATGCCCCTAAGTGTAGTAGTTACGGAGATATGGGCGTTCAAAGTTCAGAAGTTTGCACCAAATCCGCGTTAAAAACCATGTTAAAACGGGCATTTTTTCGTTGAACCGCTGCAACTCTGGCATTTTTGGGCCGATTTTGACGAGCAGCACATGAAACAATTTCTCAAAGACTGCAGTTCTAGCAATGTGCCTGATCATCCAAATCGGCCCACGGGTTCAGAAGTTATTCAACTTTAAAGTTGTAATCATCTTTAAGGAACACCCTGTATTTTCATCACAATAGCTTTCGAGCTCAAGTTTACCCACCGTCTCCAACGGAGTGTCACAAACTTGCCAGAAATGTTCCCGTACAAATCTTTCCCTAATTCTAACGTAACCGTTCCCGTTCTCGCCCCTGGCAGCCAATCGAATCTTGTTCAGCGTGGGGAATGAGCTGTTGGACATTCGGGGAAGTACTGCTGACGTGGGACGATATATCACTTTCAAATCCAATTCCTCTAGTTTGTGCAACACACGAAGCTCATCCAATAGAGCAGGAAATTGGCAAATTCTAAGCTTCTTCAATGTGTTTTGACTTGCTGCCAAAATGGCTCTAAGGGCATTGAGACAATGGCGAGAGCTAGGTTCTTGAATTTCCACAGTTAGAGACGTAAGTCGCGCAGAGTTTTCTGACAGTTTTGCACAAATCGGAGCTTCCGTCTCATCATCAATGGTCATGGATGAAATTATACTTAGCTTGTTGGTCCTTGCGATTGCTGGCATTTGAAAGGCAGAACTACCTTTTACATTTTGGATTTCATCCAGGTTTGGAGCAGCAAGAATTATATTTTCCAGGCCACGACTATCTTCTTCATAAGCACTTGTGTGGGGGTCTAGTGAACGTGAGGGTACGCAATGATGACAAGCTCAATTCGGAACTAGCAATAATGGAACATTCTGATGTATAGACAAATTCTAGATGTTCCATTTTCAAAGCTTTCGTTAGCAAGATCCTCATCAATAATTTCACATTCCCCGCAAATGAACCACCAATTCGAACATGAGTGAAAATCATTCCAAATATTTTAAAATATGTAGCCGCAGTGCCAAAGTCAAAGTCATCTGCCAAGTAATATCCAGTTAGAGTGCTCAGGTACAGTCTTGAGAATGGGAAATTTCTGCGTCTTTCGACACATTTGTAAAGGCACTCAACTGTTTCCCAGTCCAAATCTTCTCGTGGGATCCAAACGGGGTGTTTTTTCAAAATGTCTGAAGCTGTTGCATTCCAAGGGTTACTCACGAGTCGACAATTTAGAAGGGAAAGAATGTCTAAATGTTTCATGATCGCCTCCCGTACCTATAATGCATCACAACGGACATGATATTGTACATGTTTAAATTAATTTTTGCTCGGAAATTGCTCGAATTTTGTACAAACCTCTGGAAGGGATAAAGCATGGTTGACGGGATCTGGTTTAGAACCCATTATCGCCACAAAGTTCTGCACAATTAATTCAACACGGTCCAAACTGAAGGAATCAAGGAATACGAAACTAATGTAAAAAGAAACTCAACTTGTAACTTCTGTCAACTGTGCTCACTTCTGAACGACTGACTGGGAGTTACTGATTTCCTTACAAGCAACCTCCTTCCACATCTGCAGTGATTTCTGCGGTACAGGATTTCTAATGAAGCTTGCTTTTCTCAATTACGTCATGCTAAGCCCAACTATTTCCTTTCTTCAGTTTTAGTAAGGCCACAGCAGTTATAAATGAGCTTGCAAGCATACGCTTGAATTGCGTAAGAAATTCGTCAACAGAATGCCGTTCGTCCCCTCGTTCATCTCCACTATAGGCCCATCTGCCAAAAGCCAAAGACGGGACGGACGACAAATTGTCCAGCACAGCAGCTGTAGTGGGGTACATTGGTATATCCGCACAGGTCATTTTCTTGGGACAAGTTCCTAGGAAATTCTTTAACTTTATCGATTGCTTCGGAGATGACTCAAATTAATTAGAACTCACTTTCATGAAAATTACAGCTAAGCATTTATAGATAATGGGACAAAGTGCAGGGCATCTAATGCTCGGAAATGTACAGGTCAGCTAAGAGTACTTTTGACGATAGTTTTATTTATTTAATTGGACGCGATGCTACTGCGAAAGCATTAAGCTTAAAAAAGTAAACATTCAGCTTAGGTCAACCTGACGTCTGGACAACAAATTAAAACCAAAATAATATACAGAAAGAGCCAAGTCAATCACAGAATTAAATGTCATAGATGCAGCAGATGTTACACAGCTCTTGGCTTCACTGCTTGACAACCAAACTGTCTATCGAACTCTTCATACATGCACAAGTCTGACGGATCCACGCTGGGTTTGACAAGCTCCATGGCCACTTCAAAGTCAGGAAGATTTATGGGTCGAACCTATGATTGATATCAAAATTACACATGGCTCATTTAACTACAATAAACAAAAAAAATAATTGCAGCTAACGTCTTCAAGGCTGATATTTTCAATATCAACATCAACATCTCTGATAGGACCATACGCGGCTTCTTGACAAAGCGTGGCCATGTCAGCGCCCGAGTAGCCTTGGGTCATTTCAGCAATTTTCTCATACTCTGCCTCATCCAGTGAGCTCTTCTGATCTTTAATTAAATTCTTAACGAGCTGCCGTCGACCCTAAAATTGAAAATAATTAATGTACTAATCCAACAGGATCACAAAATGGTCACCCAAGTTAGAAATTCACCTCTATGTCGGGCAGGGGAATGTAAATCCGTTTAACAAAACGACGTCTAGCAGCATCATCTAACTCTCTAGGTCTGTTAGTTACACCAATAATGAGAATTCTATCTTCAGACTTACTGCCGCACCCATCCTAAATTAGCAAAAGTGACATTTTAATATCTTGATAGCAAAATTAACTTAAATTGTACTTCAGTTGTTCAAGCATACTTACGAATTGAATCAAAAATTCAGTCTTGAGCCTCCTTGAACTTTCATGCTCAGTATCACTCCGCTGAGTCAGAATAGAGTCGATTTCATCAATAAATACAACGGCAGGCTGCTTCGCTCTGGCAACAGCAAACAGCGCCCGAACCATTTTCTCCCCGTCACCGATCCACTTTGAAGTTAAGGAAGACGCACTGATATTGAAGAATGAAAACTTTGACCGGGTTGCGATCAGTCGCCCGATCATTGTCTTTCCTGTTCCAGGAGGTCCAAAGAGAAGGATTCCTTTAGGTGGTGCACGTAAACCAGTGAAAATATCCGGCCTTAGCATTGGTTTCAAAATAATTTCCTAAACAAAACAACAATGAAGCATTATTACCGTCCGTCTAGCACACAAATTGTCGATTGAAATTGTCGATTGGTTCACCTTTATAATATTCTTGACACCCTCAAGCCCGGCTATATCATGCCAATCAACAGATCCCGCATCTAAAACCTCATTCAAAATAGCTTCCACCATCTTCGGGTCAATATTTTTCATCGCAGGATTCTGCATGAGCTCCACAACCCTAATAACAATAAATTCCATAGCAGTTACAGACTTTTCTGAATTATTACATTTGATAGAACGGATAACTCACTCAGGATTATCCGAAATCGGCTCTTCTT
>JAQFYD010001127.1:0-13468 GCA_034694225.1 Bourletiella hortensis
ATTGAGAAGATCGATGGTTTCCTTTGGACGTGCTATCACGCCCAGCGAGACGCAAAACGGCACAAAATATATGAGAAGTAGGCTCACGCAAAATAAGGTCTCGATTTGAAGTCCCTCGTACAGTAGGAATCCCGCCACCATTCCCCATACCTTGTGCACAAGCATTAGGAACATGAGGAACCAGGCGAGGTAGTGATAAACTTTACTTTTTCCATCCAAAGGAACATAGAGACCGCTGGGAGTTCGTGAGAATGGTAATAGATGAAGTTTGAGGCAGCAGAAGAAGAGAAATTCGAAGCACCTTTTTCCCACAGTGAAATAGACTGAGTGCCTTGTCCCAAAAAGTTTTCTTGTTCCTTCCTTATTTTGCAATTTCACAGGCTTACTACTAATTTTATGCTTGGCCACTCCACGAGCAACCCCACGCTTTTTCTGAGAGCAGCGTTTCCCCATGATGATGATTTTGACGGTGAGCTCCGGAGGATCTAAGCTTGCTTAACTGGCGTGTTGTTTTTGCGTGTCGGATTAAAACGCTATTTTGCGGAAAGTTCACAGCAACGTACTGCTATTTACTTGGTGGAAAATACGAATGGAGAAAAGAAAATGTGCTGCTGGAGCAAGTAAGTGGATGAAGACCATTAGTGGAAATAATGAAACCTTGCGAACAATTGATAGGTTTGTGTTTGTGTAAGTCCATTAAAGAAAATGCATTAGCTTCTATAATATAAATTTCCGTCGATCCATTACACAATGAGTAAGGCGTGCTTAAAGACTGTGCTTAATTAGCATGAAATATGTAAGGATTTAAAGTGCCCGGGTAGAACGGCGAAGTCTGTTTTTTAAGGTACAAACATGTTAGAAACGCTTCCGCTGTGATTAACTCCACCACGCTTAGTTAATACTAAATCTTAATGGCTCTTTCATCCAAAAACTCCCCGTCGTTTTAATATTCTTTCAAGTAGGGAGAATCCTCCATTACGAGCACCAGTCATCCTTAAAGTGCTGCGAGACAGGGCTCGTATTAGAGGTGAGCGCCTGTGGCCCGACAGGCCGCCTGCTTGCCTGCGCCTGAAAAAATCTTGAAATGTGCCTGGCCTGTTAGCCTGTAGGGCTAGAGGCAGGCCTGCCTGGAGGCAGGCTTGAGGCTCCTCAAGCAGGCGGCCCGCTGCCCGCGTGCAAGATTCTGTTGAGGTGCCAGGCCTGGCCTGTGAGCCTGCCGCCTGCCGGTTTTAATTGGTGAATTTCCTAAAAATCTTTATCACCTGATTTTCCGGCTAAACATTTCCGTTCGGAATGAACCTCAATAAGGCTGGGTATTGTATTGGCCTTGTATCCGTCTCCGTTGTTTGTTTAGCGAGGTTTACCAACATTTTCAGGCTTAAATTGTCGGGTCTAGCCACCGACAGGCGCTATAAATTTTAGTACGTGCCTGCCGCCCGTGCCTGTGAACTTCCTTGGGCCCCCTGGCCTGGCCTGTTCATAGAACCATGTCGTTCAGGCTGGCCTGTGCCCACGGGTACAGGCACAGGCATTTTGCCACTGCCTGTACAGGTGCTCATCTCTAGCTCGTATTAGTACAAAAAGTGGGCTTTTAATGCGTATTTAAAGTGGAGATTTTTAAAATTTTAGTGGCAGTAAGTATATGTTGATGAATGCATCGATCGATAGCACGCTTCTACTGGGCCTTAGGCTTCAAGACAAACTCTGACAGTTATGGAGGAATGCGGGAGAAGTAGAATGGAGAAGATGTTAATCTTCCTCGTTTTCGCTTGTATCAGCCGCGGATCCAGAAATCGGCTGAGGGGGTGCTTAAGCCCAATTTAGTTAACAAGTCCATTGCAGCGTTTTTCTTTAACTGCAAATTTTGTCTGTTTTGAGGTTTTTATAATGGCAAATTTGGCACTAAGGGGGTGCTGAAGCCACTTAAGCACCCCCTGGATCCGCTACTGGCTTGTATCACTACTACTGCTCTCCGTTTCGTCTGCACTACTGTCGGACTCTTCTGAAGCTTCTATATGGTCCCAGAAACCAAACCGGATTTTCACTTTAAGAAGCGGCAGTCGCTTGAAAACCAATAAATCCGTCACTGTCAACAGGAACGCGTCCTTGCGGTTTGGAAACTCATCGGTAGTCGCAATCCCTATGGGCAAGAAGCGGCCGATGCTTAGAGACCTTAAATCTGAATAGAAAATCCATGAGTTGTGTGATCCTACAAGCATCTTTCAACTAAAACTCAAATTTTGTCACTTTTAATTTATGGAATCAACTCTGCTGTCGTACTCACTCCTTATTGTGGATATGCACGGGCTGATTGGTACAATTTGCAAGGCCGCCAAAAACGCCTCATCTCTCCCATAGTATGTGTCCATCTCTTCACTCGAAATTCCACAAAATTCCGCGTCACGATTTGGACACAAGTGCAGAAGTTCCCCTCGTAGGGCCAAGTCCTCCAGATGGGGCCATATCTGGAAGATCTGTGAGAAGGGTGGCATATTTCCTGGCAAAACGTGCAGACACAGGTGAGTAACAGCTGGAAAGGTAGTAGCAATTTGCAAAAGGCTCTGCTCTTCAAGCTTCATGTGAAGCCGAAGCTTGGAAACTGTTACACATGTGTTCGCTATTAGATGCACGTTTATTGGTTGGTTATCCTCATCACCAGCATCATCAACATTATGGTCCCCACCACCACCTTCCAAACAGATTTCCTGGAGGCACACGTATTTCGAAGCCGGGAACCTTTCCTCATAGTTCAGTGATCCCGTAATGATGTTCAGTAATGCATGATCACTACCGTCTCCACGCGTGTGAACGTCGAGCAATCCCAATTTACTCATAATTGGCCAATCGAGGCATGTGAGGAGCCGTGTAATTTTGCTTTGGAAATATATATTGATTTCTTCCAGTCTGTCTCTGCTGCTGGAAATTAATTGCTGTAGAACAGTGCAGTAGCTGTGGGAAAAGTAGACGGTGAGTACGGGTGTGGTAGTGGGCTGATAGGGATCCGAGGGCTGGGCCAACTAGTCCAGTTTTGAGGCATCTTCTTTCCGAATCAGCTGTATCCATTCTGACGGTGAAATTTATCAAAAGCTTGTAATACGCTGCTTCTTCAGGGATAACACGAAGTGGCAACCATCTATAGCTGTCTCCTAGGTCAATTGCCTTTAGTTTCGGAGCACTTTTGAGAATTTTGGCGAAAAAATCTTCGAACTTATGACTAAACTTGCCGGATAATAGGAGAGATTCAAGCTTTGGGAGTCGCGGGACCCAGTCTTTTAATAACTTTAAAAAATGCGGCGATACTTCAACAACTTTAAAAATTTGAAGATTTCCAGAATTCTTGCGAGGCAAATCTACCAGAAGTCTATGGGATGCACAAAACTGCCGAATGTCTCCAATCTCAAGACTACAGCCTTTGAGCTTGACTTTGAAAAAATTCTCAGAACCTTCAATATCATTTTTTTTTGCACCAATTTTTTCTCTTAGCCCAGCGTGGCCCTAGATTGGAGAGACTGAAGTAAAGGCAGTTGATTGGGATGACCTCCATTTCGGAAAGGGTTTCGGCAAGCGCTTTTAGTGTGAGGCATGCCTTACAAATTGAATTCGACCCGGATGGTCCGAATTGTGTCTGGCGAGGTTGTATTCCAAGCCAAGTCTCCCTGTGGTCCCGCACAAATGTTCTTGTTTGAATGCTTTAAAACGTATTGACAAGGCTGCAAGTCCTGAGAAGATGATTTGTCGGCACACAGGTGAATATCTCGTGGAGTACGAGTGGATTTGACCACGCGGATTGAATTGGCCCGTCATCATCATCAGTACTAGGGATTTCAGATTTCTCGAGGTCAAAATCAGGACCTTTTATAGCGGCATCTTATTTCCATATGTACATACCTTACAAAATATTCGGAGCTTATTAAAGTCTTTTTAAGTCCACTAGGAGGGCTGTTTTTGCGGAGACAACAAGGGAAACAGTCTTGCTTTCACTGATTGTACCCAAACACAAGTATAACTCTCCTGAATTATCAATGACGGAATGCTTTCGGGGGCTGAGTTCACGCTCGAAAAATCGTAAGTAGGAGGCGCTGCCTGCCTCATAAAATGAAGGGTTAGAATTGAGGGAGTAATGGCGCCCTCCGCGCCTGTTTGGAACGACATTTGGCGGGTTTTTGGTGGGGATTCAAATTTTGACCGAATTTTTGTTGATTTTGGCCACGAAGGTCATTGACATTTCCGTGGCTACAGAGTATCAAATGATATTTCAGGACCGCTCTACTTGCAAGAAGAGTTAGGCAAGAGGATCTTATAAACGATAATAATGTCAGCCCGAACACGGTGACTTTGTATCTTACCAGCCTTAAACGATACTTTCAGAAGATGCTGGAATAAGACTGGGTCAGCGTTCCAACTGTGTAAATTCAGTTATGTAATCTACAGTGGCTTTCTGTATTGACTGCAGCTCGCAAAGTGGTACACGTCTGTAGAACCCTCGATGGTCCTTATGACATCGTGCAGGTGTCACGAAGTTTGTGCCCAGGACTTTTCAAAGTATGTGTGGAGAAACTTTCATCGTTACGGCCTCGAATCGTCGATGGCCGATTCTGAAAACTGTTTGTTTATCTGAAACGTATATGTTTATACCGTAGGTAAATCCGAAATCGTAACCTTCTCCATTAAGGGTTCGCAGAAACATAAAAACTTCATATTCTGAGAATTCCCGTCATGTGGATCCAGAAATTAAGGATTTCCCTCTAAGCGGCCACTTGAGGAACATTTACCCTACTCGAGGTTGTGTTGATGAAGTTAATCAATCCTAAACGGTAATTCAAGAAGCATGAAGATAAACGAAGATGAAATCGCAGCGAGTAAATACAGACCATTAGTAACCGATGTTCAACTCACACAACTCAATACTAAATTCATTAAGCAAGTGCAACTGTTATGCAGACTTTCATGTCAACATTCTTATGTTGAAATGTGTTAGCAACTAGAACGAACAACCGGTAGCCTTCTCTTATACTCATGCTAACGTAACCTACCATAGTGACATTACATGACGACATGCGTTACATTATTATACTTGTGTAGCTCTTCTGCTGGCAAAAGCCTGGTCCCTGAAGGAGCTGCCTGCGGGGGAAGGCTATGTTCACTAAAATTCGTCCTTCTAATGCATGGCTAAAGCTGTCTCTATTGTGATCCTAAAGCACAAGCTTGGACTGCCACCGTGGGACCCTGCAATTGTCTTATGGCAGCCCCGAACCTCACATAACCACATACAAGTGAAAGCTCAAGCTTTAAGCAAACCAAACAAAAGGCCACACTGTAAAGCAACAGAACAAATGCTTCGGCCACAATGGAGTCGGAGAAGTCCACGCATTCGGTGGAGTCGCTGCATCCTCTATCTGTAGTGGCAGCGGCAAGCCATTCAAACTTCCGGTTTCGGGTGACACTTCTCTGAAATTCCGACGCTGCATGTTCAAAGAAGTCATAGAAGATTCCGGCAGCCTTCACTGATTCCAAAGTTTTTAGAATGCTGCGTTAATTCGGCAGGTTAACGAGGACGTAATACGGAACAGTAAAGAGAGGTTCCTTACCCTCAATTATGTTTCGGCCTAAAGCTAAGCGTCCACGGAGAAACAAAAATTTCATGAAACTTCCTTGAAATGAAATTTTAATTTTTAAAACAAAAAATTCATGCAACAAGCATTTGATTGGAACGTACACGGGAACACGGGTGAAACTCTTTTGAAAAAGTTTCCCAAGTTCACGCACGCGATAGGCGCAATCAAAGTTTTGCGCGCCGCTGACATCGCTCAGCCAATCAGAAACATGAAACTATGAAATTAAATAGGGTACAGACCCATTGAATGAAACTGAAATATTTGTTGCATGAAACACAGTTTCATATGAAATTTCATGACCGCGTGCGTACACAATGAACGGGTGAAACCATGAAATCTTTCATAGTTTCTGAAACAAAAATTTCTCCGTGGACGCCTAGCTTAAAGCTCGGCACAGACTATGAAACACTTTATTGTTTCATGAAATTTTGGTGAAATGAAACACTCTATTTCATTTCACCAGTGTTTCAGGAAACATGAAATAAAATGGGCCATGGTTCCAATTGTTGAAACTGAAATTTGTGTTTCTGAAATGCCGAGTTTCACTACAATTTCACCCATCCGCAGACTGTGAAACACATGAAACTTCAAATGTTTCATATTTCGTGCAACAAAAGTTGCGCAGTCTGTGCCTAGCTTAAGAGTTTCATGATATTCCCATACGTTTATCTATTCCCATTGATTTCCGCAAACACCTTTCGGTTTTGCTGGCTAAATTTAAGCAAGCACGTATGAAACCGAAAATCTAAGTCGCAATCAGCTTCACGTATTCTTTTGCCCAGAGCTATTTGCCTCGTCAAGTACTCTGTCTTCGCTTTTTCGCTGTACGTGTTGTTGAATTCAGCCAGAAGTACCCCGGCTTCTGTGCCTATGAACTGAATAAACTTGTAGTTAGTTGACATGAAGTTGTAACTCTGACGATCCATCTCATCAAACGACAGCGTCGTGTGCAGTGTTTCCGGAACTACGACGCTACTTTGCAACACAGTGGCATAGATGACCAGAATATCCGACGTAGGCAGCCCCCAGAGGATGTACAGCTTGAAGCTGCGTTTAGCATCGCAGAAGCCAACGGACACCAGTGAACCAACAACATGCAGAGCTCGCGTGACCGGCCGATCCATCATCTTTGCCGACTTGCTCAGGAGGAGTAGTAGCCCAGTGAGAAATGCAATGCTCAGTAGCGTAAGGACTACCCATTGACTTGGTGGCACGCCCACGCTTGAATGTTTCTGTGGGCTTGACCAAAGCAATTCAGAGGACATCAGAGTCCTGACTTCGCCAAAGTAATGTAGGGCCGCTGGCATCTAAGTGCACGACATACATATATTTCATAAGGGAAATACTGAAAAATGGGGTGTCTGTGGTCTGTGCAGCGGATTAGTATTGTTCAGGGAGTTGTATAACGATTTGTCGGTGTTGAAGCGCTGCTAAGAACTTGTCAATGCTATTGCCAGCAGCTTGGTTAGCGATTGAAGTTGCAACTAATACGGTGACAATAATGTAGAACATGCAGAGATGGAACTGCATTTTAGTAATCCTGCACTTAATTACGCCTTTTTTAATTTTTGAGGTCACTTTTGAGGCTAGGTCTACGAAAGCTGCAGATGAAGTAAATCATGCAGGCTTGAAAACTTAAGAGATAGAACTATCGGCGGTTTGAAGGCCTGAGAAAGAGGAAATGGCTACTTGCGCTCTATCATGACTCATGACAACCATTCGTGAACCAGGTTTTGTAACCATTTGACTTTAAAGGACATGGCAAATGAACACAAATTCTTGCTAACCTGCGGAGTTTATGCAAACGCTACTGTATGGAAAGCATTGGAGGAAGGTATGTAATGCCTGCTGATAAGGGATCATCGTGTTATTGAAAGGAATCAATGATTGCTCTCGTTGTTGGAATTCCTTTAAAGCGAAGACATGTCATCGCCGGGGGACAACACGGCCCAAATAAACAACATTTGACGATCTTTTTGTCCAACCAGTTTTTGCAAATGTCTTGAATTTTCTTGTCGCCACAATAACTATGGAGAAACATTTTCAATTTGCATGCAAACGGTTTTAGTTGGCGATGAAATTAGAAATTAGAAAGGAGCTCTTGGCATTTGTAAATATTTGTGATGGGTTTTATCTGGCTAAAAAATTGCTTCACGTTTTCAAGCCTGCCTTAGGAAGCATTTAAGATGCTACACAACTTTGGAGTCCTTCTAAAGCGACTTTCACGGAACAGAATGGACAGCAGCGTTGCCGTTGTCGCTGTTACTTGCGGGTATTATCTCATGGCAACTCCTGTCTCCTCTGGATTATTGCAGGATTTCTGGGACTACGTCAATACTTCACTGCTTGAAGCTGAGTCTACACAACAACTCTCCCTAGCAAACTACTCATTCTCTGCAAGTAATCAGTCAAATTAGCTTCAGGCGATGTGACAGTAAGATTTTTCAATTTGACTTAGATGACAGGATTTTGATCAAGGTTCAACGTTGGTCCCCATTTAATTTCATGGAACAAACTCCAGAAAATAACAAAAGCAGAGCCAATGTAAATCGCCATAAGGCTTTACTCGAACGTCACAAGCATGCTAACAATGTTTGTTAGGAGATAATCCAGGAATTCAGGGGTTGACGTCCTCTCCATCATGTGAAACTCTCCGACTTTGATACTTACCGCTGGAAGGGACCTGAGCTGCTTGAACAGGCCCTGACGTTGAGCCTCATTACGCACACGCTGTACAGGTAACCTCAGAGTGCTTCTTACTTTTCTTATTAGTTCCGGCACTTTAAAGGCCTTCTCATATACAACCGTATAGGCGAAGCAGAGTTCCACAAGAATGATGTAGTACATGACACCGAAAATGGGGAAATCACTAAAGTGGGCAATTGCAGCGTAGCCACTAGTGATGCATATTCCGATACAGAGAAGTTTCCACGTGAATATTAGGTTACTGTTCACAATGTTAAGTATTTTTATGTACAACTGAAGGGCCCGCAGGGCTCTGCAGTGTTCCTGCATGCTCGTCACCCCTAGCTGTGTGCTGCAGCAACAAAATATGCACGTTCAGTAAAATGTAACTATAAGCTCATTATTCCAATTGTCTTACCTTATCTCCGTGGCTGCCAGAATGTCCAGCAGGTTGGTATTGATGAGGTCAAAGGCAATGACTTGGCGTTGGAATGTCGGAATCGCTATTCCGATACAAAAAAAGATAAATCGCATTTCCTCCACAAAGCAGATCCAGAAAGTAAGCCGGTTTTGGTATGGCGAAGGTACAGCAGCATACAGGAGCATCTTCATCGTAGGATCGTATACATAACATGCTCCTATCATCATTGCAATAACCGGAGCCATATAAGGGAACGAGATTGCAATCACGTCTTGCAAAGAGCGCTCCCATAGATAGCGGTGACCTGCCCCTCGGTCAGTAGTGGAAGTCTCAGGAACAGACTCCGCTCCTGATTCGAAATGACACGGAATTAGTTTAAAATGTTGGAAAGAATTCACATACTGCTTCAATGTTACCTTGAGCGATATTTCCTGTCAGTGTTATTCTCGCGAAACCCGCATTAACGTCAGCGAACTTGATATAGAGTAAGTAATACCAGTACACGAGCATGATAGAAGTGGCGACCGCATCACCATGAACCATTATTTGATGCAGAGGAACATGACGGTAGAACAAGAAAGTGTAGAGCAGACTTGTGGCTTTGTACAACGTATGTGCCAGGAAAAGCGCAAAAGAGCCTCTGGAAGCCCATGACTTCCATTTTGTATCGCATCCGGGCCGTACTTCCCAGGACTGGGCATTAACTCGTACAGGAAGCTGACATAGGATGCTGAAATAGCGAAAAGATGTCAGAACTCTGTGACGCTCCGTTAATGTGAGCATTTTAAGAGGATTTTGTTAACTGTCGGTCGCCTCACGTAGGCTTTCGGTTTTATTGTTACTCCAAGTAATATCTTTTTTCGTTGTTTTGCGTAGTTTCTACCCACAGTATTCACCGGAAAACCCTCTCTCACCATGTTATGTAGCTTCAAACAACTCGGCAAGGCTTTCTTTTAATTATAAACAGACAATCCGACCGCCTTTATTCCACAGAGTCTGCCTACTTGGTGTCCGCGTGAAATCGTGGAATTGGCAATGAAGCATATTCCAATACTGAATTTTATTCCCTTATTGCTATCCCATAAATATCTATTACAGGAAAATAATGTGAATTCGCCCTTTTCGGGTTTTTGTAAATTAACTGTTTCCCACTGCTCCACGCCCGTTGGGAAATATTGTGTACAGATTCAGTACAAGATTTTGTGTGCACAGAAAAGTGTGCACACTGTCCAAAAGCCTGGACAGAAAATATTTTGCATGATAAGCCATGCACCTCTGCTCTGTCCAAATGTTTGGACACACCATAAGAATGCCGTATGAACCGCTGTCCAAAACTTTGGACACAGCCGTTCCTGTTGCTCTCTCTATGTTACACGGTCAGGATAAGTATGCTGTGCCGGAATTTTGGATACAAAAATCGGCCAATTGTCAACATAGAATTCCGGCACAGCAGCCTGCACAAATTGTGTACAATATTTCCCAACGGGCGCTTTTCATGTTCAATGCCTGCTGTTGAACAATACGCTGCTTTGAAGGCTGCAGTACGACCCAACCCATTTCTCTTCCGGAAAGCAGGTTAGTCCTGCCCATTTACGCAAGACTTGCTTCCACTTTGATGTTCCACACACGTGATGAGCCACTGCCTTTGTCTATACTCGTGTGTGTGGGAACCTGGCAGTTGGCACCGAATAAGTATGACCATGGAAGAATATGCCATTTTACTTCATTGCTGAGCATTTTCGGCCTTTCTTTAACGCGTAAAAACCTAAGCTTTCACAAGAGCATACGCATTCTGTACAGTCGCAGGCATGTGTACGGAAAATGGGCGCCACGGCTTTTAGACTTTATTATAAATCTGCACTGGTTTGATTCTTTTAGTGTATTAGAAGCAAGAAGGAAGAAAGATGAAGAAAGCTCAGGCAGACTCCTTTTTTATCTATATTCCAGATATTTTCGATCAATAAGGCCTCCAATTTGCATGCAAACAGTTTCCGCTGATTACAGAATTAGGAAAAACACTTTGCATTTGTACATATTTGCGAATGAGTTTGTCCAGCTATAAAATTGGCGCACGCTTCCGCGAGCGTACCTTAAAAGCATATTATGAATCTTATACCCTTTGGAGACTTGCTAAGTGACTTGCAGGGAACAGAATGGAGATGAGAGCTGCTATTGTCATTGTTACTTGCAGGTACCTCACGGCACCCCCTGTCTCTTCTGCATTATTATTGCCTGATTTTTTTGACTTCATCAATACTTCATTGCTTGGACCTGAGTCTGCACAACAATTCTCCCTAGCAATCTACTCCTTCTCTTGAGGTAATTAGCCAAATTCGCTTCAGATAATTTTGCAGTAAGACTGTCACTTTCTAATAGATCAAAAAGTTTTGTTCAACATCGGCTCCCATTCGATTTCATGGAACAGGCTAGTATACAATAAAAGCACGGCTAATGTTCGTCCGACGTGGCATGACCAACCCGCTGTAAACTATTATGACGAGACAGTAGGTGTCCTGATTGCAATATTTGACAACTGCTGTAGTCTCAGCTCTGAAAATTTCGTAAGAATCTGTGTATCTGGTGCTGATGTGAGCATCTCTAACAACGAATTCCGGCCTGATAGAGCGGAAAAGCTTGCTCTTGGCACTGTCGTTCAGCGTATATGGCGCCTGCTAGTCGCTTATACGACTAAGGCAGTGTATGCAATGAAATGAAAAATTGAAAATTTGAAAAATTTTGAAAATTTCTTTTATTGTTAATCCTTTAAGTGTTATACACTTATTTCCAAAGGATAACATCCTTCCACAGTAGAAGGGGAACAGAATTTAGTTGGCAGATTACAAGAGTGAATGTAATTATAAATTTTATTCTAATTGCGACAGAATTTACTTATCTATGGGTTTCCCCGCAGTGAGCCCGTGCTACGAAGAGAATCGCTATAGCCCAAGTCCAGTAGAAGGTATGCTGTTTACGGCAATGCGTTTGCCGTAAACAGCAAGTTGCCAGTGGTGCACCAAAACTGCGAATCTCAAATGTGACCTGCATGTCGTGTGCATCGCTTTATACAGACAGGCTGGGAGAGTGATCCAAGAACCTGATCAAATTTTCATTCCGACACATTGACCCCGGCTCGAAATTTTGTTGTAATTTCCAGCAGGTTGTCCATATCGAAGAATTTTGCACCTTCTGTTCAAATGAGCGTTGAGAAATTTTGGTTTTTTCAAGTTTTTAAAGAAAATTAGCCCCTAATATAAGTGCTACAGCTGAGCACATTATCCAAATCTAGAAAGCGCATGCCGCAGGTGAATTTTCGTGCCCGAAATTATGTTGCAAAGTATTTAATTAAAAGAATGCAGCAGGATACTTCTACACCGTCTTTTTGAAGTCTGAATACCTCTTGACCAATGAAAAAATTGCCTGGAACGTGAAAAAGTAATGGCCGTAGCTGTTCAAGATAATCATTGAAAAAACACATAAGAACTTCTTCACTTACGGTACTATAAACTGCTTCAAATCCATCATGATCGTCTGTCCAAACTCAGGCGAACATTCCTGTCATTCAATTGAAGATCAAACGTTATTACGATGATCGCCTATAAAAGATGAATAAGCTTGTAGTCATGTACGTACCAACAAGTAACAGAAATCCCATCCGGATGCAGAGCTTCAAACGTGGGGCTTATTATGTCCATCACCGGAATGCCAGAGGCAGGCATGTGTTCACTCTCAAAATTTTCAATAAGCCAGGAGAAAACATGTGAGGATTTTCGGCCCTGAATAACAATACGCAAGGGAAGCAAAAATTAGCAAAAGTGTTAAAAGAGTAATCGAATCAGCCACTTGACGAATTTTTGGTTCCTTTAAATGAGTTGTACTTTAAAATTCACCTTTGTCCGGAGGAGATGGTGGAAATGTCCATTACAATGAAGCCACTAGCTTTTATTTGCTAGCAATAAGGGAAAGTTGAAAAATAAAAGATGAGTTTACTTGTTATTTGGCCGTCTTTACCATAGTTTTAATGTCCACAGAATGCACCAATGCGATTCCGAGCCAACAAGAGTGATTTGAGCCAAAGTCAGAGCTACTTGGGAATCGAATTCAAGCTCGAGACCGCCAAATGGAGAAACTATTTACAAGTGGCCGTGGAAAAAATACGAAGCCGGTCCGGTAAAGAATTTCTTGTTTTGTCGGTTGTTCAGGTCAGTTAAATTAGAAATTTTGAGGCACGATTTTAATTGCATTAAATTGATTCCGTGTACTTTCATAATTATGAATTGAATTTTTCGTTTCTTGACATTAACGGACATTATTCCAGAAAAATTAAAGGATGGATTTTTTTTCAGTGTAACGAAAAGTGCCTGAAAAAGTTGTGGCATGGCCCAGAGCAGCAGCAGCAGTGGTGAAAATCATATAATTAGTGCTCTTCGGAACGAACTGATTCTGCGGAAAATCTTTAGTTTCCTTCCACTCAAATCCCTCCTGACCTCAAGCAAACTCGCCAGATTTTCCGGAGGCTAAACCAGGACATCTCATAAACTAACCCCGCCCCGTTTGCCAGTAGCGCTGAACAATTCGGTAAAAACAACAATGCCTGTACACACGCACTGGTGCCAAACTTTATGTGCAGTGAATGTGGAGAGGCCAGCGTTAGCAACGCGCAATTTGCCGTGCTCACGTAATATATTACTGGCGGTGGGCGTTACCTGTCGTTACATGAGAAGTTGAAATGTCTGTATCCCGTTGCGTA
>JAQFYD010001128.1:0-13454 GCA_034694225.1 Bourletiella hortensis
GATTGATGTACGCCTTGTGGGAGCGGAGCGGCCCAAACATTGGCGTGTAAATCCGATGTCCAAGTTGGATATTCGGGCTAGGAGCTAAAATAAATTTTACAACTAAATAAATGCAATAATGGCTACCTGACGGGCTATTACAGGGTCATCCCGGTGTCATAAAAATTAATGAATTCCTAGAAGCAAACTGGCAAGAAGATCCAATGGGGCGCCACCTATGTACTGTTGTCGTCAATGGCTCATGATGTCAACTCAATGGCCGGTTAGGCGGGCATTTCAAATCTTGAGGCGTACACGGAGTTTCGGATTTTCGGATTTCGGAGCAACTGACGGGAGGACAGCTATAAAAGTTAAAAAATTAAACACCGACATTACCTGCAATTCTTAAAATGGGTGATATTAAAGGTAAGCATTAGAATAAGTTACTCCTATTTTTAAAAAATGGCGAGCCGGTGCTTGAATTTATGAGAGGCGAAAATTTTTAGAGGTAGTTACGATGAGGTCTTCTGAAGAAGCTGGTCTTTCTAAACGAAATTAATTTGGTATTGGACCAACTAGAATAATTGCGCTCAGGACGGCAGAATACTGAAAAAACGGGAAAAAAGCAAATCAAGACAGAAGAAGAAATGTTGAGAAATGCGAATATGCTGAAATTTATGCTACGGACGGGAAGCACCTGCTTTGGCCGAAGTTTACAACAACAACGAATGTGGATGAATAAAAATGATATTAGAGTATTAAGCACAGCTGCAACGGCTGGTCCGATGACGATTCCTCCTCCCCCGGCGGAAGCACCACCCTCAACCGAAAAACCCGGTGAACCTGCGACAGAAACCAAACCAAAGAAGCTAACTTTGAAAGAAAAAACTACCGTTTACTTAAAGAATTTGTACAAGGATTACCGGGACGTTTATTTTGAAACTGTGGCTGAAGCGAAGGCGAAGCCGAAGAAAGCAGCCTTTTATATTGTATTTGTCGGCGGAATCTTGTACTGTATATGGTCTAATCCTGAAGAGCGAAATTATTTCCAAGATTTCGTCGGATGTCGTGAGAGCCTGGAATTGTGTGCTCCAGCTATAAGAAATCCTGATACGGAGCAATATATCAATGACTTGAATAAACTGGAGATGAAGGGACTGTTACGTTACCAAAGTTTGGGGCTATTTTCCATCATGTGGAGACACAATGAAGACCCAATGCTGTCGGTGTATTATGCCCGATGTGAATATCTCCAGCCGCTTTATTCTGAAATGTGGGATAGACTGATTGATGTTGGCTTTGCGGGTCGTTGGTGGATTTTGAGGAAGAAAATGGAAGATTACGATGTTAACTATAAGGAATGGGAAGGAGAGAAGTCTGCGAATCTAGAAGAGCAACCTGCTGGCGTAGCTTCAATGATAAATCCGAAATAAATAGTAGATTATTTGTAACGAATACTAACTGTTCAATAAAACTGTGTTTCATATACATCATTAAGTTTGTCTGTATGGCAATGATTGCGCTTAAATTTTGCTATGTTAACAGTCGCGTCTGGTTTCATTCAGACTTTACAGTTGACTTTGGTTCTTTTACAGATAATCTTCTTGGAATATCATGGCACGACAGTTCCTGGATCCCTATTCTGAACGCTGGGAATGTACTGGATTATTTCTCCGAGAGGAGCAATCCATTCTACGACCGTACATGCAACAATGAAATCATTAAGATGCAGCGGTTGAGTCCAGAACAGCTAAAGTAGGTGGCAGAGTACGCTCATTTAGTCTTCCATTCAGGAGAATAACTCTTCAAATACTTTATTTTGCCATAGCAACATGACCGGATTGGAATACATCTTGCTACACGTCCAGGAGCCCATATTGTACGTCATTCGAAAGCAGCATCGTCATTCACCCACCCAAGTTACACCAATTACCGATTATTATATCATCGCCGGCGTTGTGTACCAAGCTCCAGATCTGGGATCAGTTGTAAATTCTAGATTGGTATGTCACCTACTTCCCAATCCTCCGGTTTAATACAGTATATAGTTCATATGATCACGCAATTTTCTGCTAATTTCAGTTGAGCACCGTGAATCATTTGCAATCAGCATTCGAAGAAGTCTTCTCCTACAGCCGTTATCATCCCTCAAAGGGGTATTCATGGGAATTTAAGGACAAAGAAATAGCTGGAAGACAGGAGAAAAAGAAAGAGAAGAAGGAAGAACCAAGTTCCTTATTTCAAAGACAGCGTATCGATATGCTATTAGTAGAACTGAGCAAGAAATTCCCCTTGAGAGTAATACAGCCATTGGCTCAACCCGAAACTCCGAACAGCAATAAACCTGCTACCCCCGCAGGTAAATGCTCAAGAATGAAAGTTTTATGATTCACGCTTGCTTGAATTCCTTATTTTAAATCAATCGTCATTTTGTTTCCATAGCAGCAGACGAAAACAAGCCGGACGGTAGTGGAGTAAACATAAAAACTGAACCCCAGTCTATCAACCCGGCTACACCATCCGGCCAAGAGCGGTCCGAATCTTCTGGCCCGACAATTAACAATACACAACAACAGTCATCCAATCCCCAGCGTATGAAACCTCCGCCGGAGAAAAAGCCCAGGCTGGCTTAGCTTCAAAATAGTAAACATTGGCTCCGATTCGAAACACTCTGCTTGGCATAAATGTACAAACAACCAAGAAACATTACTTTCTGCTATTTTGTAGAATGCAACAATTAATCTCAATTTTCAATAAAACTTTCATAATTTAATTATAATCACTAATGTAAATGCCATCCCGAGGACTTCCCGTGGAAATAACAAATGTTCAGGGCCTATCAACGTTTGCTTCCGCTGGAAGGATGGAACAACGATGGAAATGATGTGCCTGCGCATGACGCTGGCAGACATTGAAATCAAAGATGGCCGACCATTCTACAGGAAGACTGCGCCTGTAAAACACTAGCGACAACTTTTGGCGGCAGACAATGTCTGCCAAAGCTCGTTTGAAGGGGCCAAACGTATCACATGAACATTGTATTCGTTTCATATCTTCAAGTGTATTAGCCGTCCTGACGGAGAGTGAAAATGAAAATTTTCCTCAAAAATGTTTTCACAAAGCTCAAGTAAGTTATTTTGCTTATTAAATGCGGACGTAATCTGGAAAAGTGGAGATGGTGAGCAGAAGCGAAAGAAAAGTGTTTTCGAATTTTGATCTGTCCTTCGTATGCAGGTAACTGATGCATCACAGCTGGTTGAAAAACTGAAGGGAAAACTTGAGAAATTATTTGGGTTAAAAAAAGATGTCGCCAGACCACCAGCAAGACCGGATGAGTATGATAGAGTTGCTGAAACAGAGCTGCAGTTACTATCGCAGTTGTCACGAAGCAGTCAGTCATATACTTTTAACGGCAGAGTTCCTGGCGTTTTGAAAACTAACAAACCTATTGAAACTGCAGAGACGTCGAATGATAATGTGAAAGAAGTCAAAAAGGATGGAACTGCCTCAGAAGTGGAAACGGGGCGATTTTACATTTTAGATGAAGGTTCGGCTGATGAAAATAAGGAGGATTCGAGTCGAAGCCCCTCGCCATCAATGTTGACCGACTACTCTTTATTAAAAGCGATCAGCCAGTCAGTGGAGTTGGAGCTGGAAGAATTGATATTTTCAGGCGAAAACAGTCGAGAAGAAATTCCTGACGTCAAGGCATCGGATTTGGGCTCAGACTGCAGTAGTATGCCATCAGGTCAATCAAACCCTTTTAAAAGACCTCGTTCTCCATCTCTCGTCACCAATGTTTCGGAGGAAATACAACACTTGCAGAGTCAGAATTTGACGCAATCAACAGTTGACTCCGGCTCATATTTTTCTACTCCCACATCTGAAGAAGAGCCGTATAGGGCTTCTGGATCTTGGTCACAGATAATAAATGGGGCAGAATTAGATGAACTGAGTCAAATCTCGCGGAGGTCAAATAATGGATATAGAGAGAAGTCTGATTGTTTTTCATCCCAGTCATCTTCGTCGGCGCTATCGCAGAATCTGCCCTCCAGCCTAGAGTCTTCATCTTCGGCATATGGCGAAAAATCAGCTGAACCCCTTCATGAGCCTTTACCTCCAGGATTCTTCAGTTTTCATGTGGATACGCAGGACTGCGTTGAACTTGATGGTTATGACGAACCATTTTTCTTATCTGAGCCAGGTGTTGGGCTGGATCCCGAAATATTCCGGGCCATTATGGATTCTTTAAATTAACAATACTTAAAAAAGTTTTCAGTTGAAAACTGAAATCCGTTTTGTTTATTTCGAAAAAGATGTTCCTGTGCTTTTGTAAACAAGTGTAGCTGATTTACATTAAAGGATTTTATACAGGAAGGGTACCGCAGTTTTCCACAATCCATTTCCTTACCTTCTCAATACCCTCCCCACTTATAGCGCTTGCCTCTTCCACAGTGATCCTTGACCCAGCCTGACTCACGATATTGTCCAGTCTCATCATGAATTTCAGGTGATTCAGTTTCTTCCTATTTGTCAAATCATGCTTCCCCAGAACGATCAAGAACTTTGAGCCGACTAATTTCTCATGGGACAGCATTTGCATGAGTAGCACAGTAGAGATGGAAACTTGGAATAAGTTACTGCTATCTATTACATACATAACCTGCAATATTCAAAGAAACATTGTTTGATGGGTATGTCATGGAAGATTTAAATTTTGTTCTGTTGTTCCATACAGGTTTGCCTGGAGAGTAATAGGACGGCCATAGGGCTGCCATGGACCCACCAACTTCACGGATTCCAATGCAGTCCCTCTCGTCTCGGCTTTTCTTTTTATTCTCCTTCTCATTTTTGGCCGGAGCTGTCCTAGAAACTGCTATCAAATTTGTCCCAACTGTTTCAACTGTGGCTGTGGTCTCATTCACATTTGGATTCTGAAGTCGTTTTAGCAGTAATGTTTTTCCTGAACTGATGGGACCAAGACAGAGGCAAGCCATAATAGCCTTTCTTATAAGCGACCTTTCACTGACATGTCTTTCTTCTCTCTTACATGTAGGTGAACTGGAACAGAGTATTATAAGACAAAAGTTCCTTGCTACTCCATTTTGATCTGTTTGTGTTAGCAACCGAAAATCGGTTGCTATAGACCCTATAAGGAAAAGTGAATGCATCTCAAGGGAAGATGATGTCACTATTTGCATTCCCTCATGGTTTGCATATTTTTCATCAGAGGTTTATCGTAAGTTCCTGGCCTACGATTGTTTGTAAACAACATTTATATTTCTATCATCTATCTACCCCATGATTTCGCTTTCCTCATTCTGTCTTTATGTCAGTCCATGCTAACATAGCTTCGCCCAAACGATGATGACAACAATGACGATGAGCCAAAGCAGGAGCGAACGGCGTATATGAATGTGGGACAAATATGTCACAGTACGATCTCTCATCTTTACTACAGTAATAATTATGGAATAGTACAAGAGACACACTGCTTTTCTAAACATGCAATTCACAGTGGGTAGAAAAATATAATGCCGTTGTAAATATTTTATGCAACCTCACACAGGCCTTCCTTATGATTCCCTGTGTACTATTATACAGTGAGGTGAATGAGGCAGGCAGGAACATTGCGTACTCGGAAAGCAGAGTTGACCAGTTGGCTCAAGCAGAAGCTCATCATCATCATTCTGTCTCTGTATTCCTACCAAAACATGCGGGTTTCGTGAATTTCTAGGCCGTTCGCTGTATAAAAGTGGGTAATCATTGAACTGGATTGAAATTTCTTCGCAAATTTTGTTACCATAGTCACACTGATCAGTTTAGACACTTTAAGCATGTGAAGATTTATCCGCAGTGGTTAACGTTCTGAAGGCCACCCAACAAACTGATCATCATTTAATATTTTGTGGTAAGTCAGGATTGGATTATTAGCAATTTTTATCACGGTTGCGAAATCAAGGCGTTAATTAGATTGCAGATTGTATTAATTTATGTATATATTGTTGTGTAATTTATAATATGATCCTTATGTGAAGGCTGCATGAGCTGTGTAATAATAACTATATGAGCTGCAACCCGCTGGCGAGGGATAATAATTATGGAAGTGGATTTTGTTATTAGACTGTAGACGTACAATAAGGAAACGTAACGAGGTTAGAACCCTGTGCCTGACAATCCAAAATGTCGAATTCTTTTCCGTCAATGATTGCTAATGAGCCTCCACCCTTGGATCAGACGGACGATGAGGATGAAGATAGTGGAGAATTTCGAGACTTTGCATCTGGTCTCAAACTTGATGTTGGTAAGTGAGGGGAAATGGATGAAATAAATATAGCCGGGAATTTTTTGTTTATGTGTACATAATCTCTGTTTGATTATTTGCAGATCCCAGTCCTATGTCCACCCCACGAAAGGAGGGCAAAGATAGTCTTCCAGTGCATAATGGCAGCATAACTCCAGATTCCGTTCTTGACTCCAAAGATTGTTCTGTAAATCATAGCCCGGTTAGAATACCTGAAAGTAATCACCAGCCAGTAGAAATCGCCTCTAGTACGCTGTTTCCTGGCTTTTCGTCAGGAACCATGAAAACCTCGTACATTGGAACTGTGGATTCGGATGTAGAAACATCATGTGAAAGTGTGAAAGGTGATACGACGGTTTGTGACGAAAACAGTATTTCAGAGTCCAAAGTTCCTTACTGTCCTGCTGATGATAATGTTGGCGACGATGGGTCAAGGGATTTGAAGGTTACGGAAAGTGTGGAGGACAGCTTCGATGATTTTCAGAATTTCCAAACATCTTCGTGTTTGGAATCCACGGTAGAACACAGCAAAAAGACTGATAATTCAAATGATGTTTGCGACGGCGCAGGGGAAGTGAATATCGCTCAGGAGGGTTCTAGATCATTTAGCAGAGATACCCAAGAAGAAGAATTAGAAGATGATCCATCGCTGTCATCGAGAGATATTGAGTTGCCAGTTCAATCAGTTTCTGCTTCCGACGATGGTGTGACTGTGTCGCCGGAAAATGTGGTTCTCGATTCCGATGACTGTATTGAAATAGCTAATGAAAGTCAAAGTTCTTCACTTGATGAAGCCTCCAGTGCAGATGTATCATCCTCAGTACAGGAACTAATAGTAGCAACTAATGAAATTCCTCAGAGTTCAGTGGACACCCTGGAGCTTCAAACTGTGATTGATGCCGAACGTGGCCCTCCTCCTTCAGATGATGGCGGATTTACAGCCAGTTTTTCTGCTTTTGATGATGAGGATGATTTCGAAGATTTTCAAGTAAGTGCTCCAGTCGGAGCAATTTCTGATCCAAGCAGTGGACCTGGAAACTCGCCAGACCGTTCGGACTCCCAACTTCAGCCACAGTCAGTCACAGATCCAGTGGATGACGAATTTCCTGATTTTCAAGCTAACTTTTCGGCACCTGAAACCACGGAACAACCGACCAAAGTTGGTGATGATGGAAACATTGAAGATGACGGTGACGAATTCGACGATTTTCAGGAATTCCAGTCTACTTCAACGGTATCTTCAGTACCTTCGGTTCCATGCAGCAGTGATGTGCCTGTTTCCGCAAGTACAGTCGTCAGTGCAGAAAATTTCAACTTTTCTAGAAGGTCATCGTCACTGCAGGACAAATTCGATGCATTAGTGAAAAATTTGTTCATCTTGGATTGCAATGGAAACGAGGCTGATGTAACAACAGCCTTGAAACCTATAGACAAGAAGCTCAAGGACGAAAACAGTGGGGATTTGTGGAATAAAGTGGAAGATTTTGAGGGAAGCCAGGGTTTAGTTTTTAAATGGCCAAATAGTGTCGCCCATCAGCGTCTACTTGGAAGTCTTAAAATTGATACCAGTACCATTGTAAGCTCAGATCATTTTGGAAATCTTTTAGCTATGATTATGACATTTATTGCTGATAATTCGATCGTTTTTATAGGTCTACTCTGGCAAATGGGGCCCCATTGAAGTTCCACGATTCGCAGCTAGCATTGTTGACGCTCCATTGAAGCCGGAGAATATCATAAACGTAAACGGATCAAGCAGTGTAATTGAGAGTCCCATATCAGCTGTTTCAAACGGATCCAATGGTATGACAGCAGCGCTGTTACCTTATCATAGCTGCTCTTTTTAACGCATTCAAAACTTTGACTGTTAATCGATTCCGTTAATTTCAGATGGAAATGCAGGCAGCATAAGACTGGATGATACAGCTACCGCCATGAATGCCAAGAACTCATCAAAGTCAAATGGACGGGTGTTAAGCCGGGAAGCTGAGCAAATCATAAATCAGCTACCTGATTTGTCTTTTATGCGAGCAAAAACTCTAGTGTTCCCTTCACCAGTAGTTTCAAGCGACGCTTAGGATGATTTCGACATTGTTTTGACTGTATTTGGTTGTGTTATCGGTTAGGGGTTGCATAACGTCACCCATGTTGTAACCTTTTGCGTTTAATTAGTTTTTGAGACAGAAGTTCAGTTTTTAACTTCATAGAAGTCAGTTGAGCTTCTGACTGTTGCGATTTCTTGTATGGCAGCTAACTGAAACTGAAATCAGGTACCCGTTAGGTATAGTCTCCAATAACGAGTAATGTACTGTGTATTTAATCTGTATTCACTACGATAAACACCGCTTGTCGTCTTGCCCCAGCTCCCTGAAACATGCCGGCATGCAAGTCCCATGGGAACAGCATTACCTGGAAAGTTTGATTCGTCCTATGAAATATTCGGCAGGTACCGTGTGATGGCAGGTCACCAACGGACTGGATTCATATGTTCATTCCATTGTATACAATCAAATTTTATACGGTTAAAAGCCGGTTCCATGCTATTGTCGCAGGGTTTTCCGCATTGTTTTTCGTTTCACGCTAACTGAAGCGTGTAAAAGGTACGTTTGAAAGTTGTGATAAAAATCGTCGCATGTCGCATGTGAATAATTTAATTGCAATAAATACTTGCCAGACCATGGCAAAAGCGTAAACAAGCGTTTTACGGTGCAGCTACTGATGATACTGGTTAGTCAGCCCCAAATTCGTGAATTTTTACAGGGCAGCGCTTCTTAAGGAAAAAATTCATTTCTTTATTCTGAGAAAGAGCACTGAATTGAAATTTAAAACCACTGAGATTACAAACACCCAGGCCAGGTCATACTTAATTAGTTGTAAGAGATAATTTTGCCATAAATCATAATTTTTTTACACACTCGCTCATAAAATACACAATAGACTCTCCAATTGGATTTACTCGATAAGTTTTTTGGACTTGAAAAATTGACGGAGGTATAATACTTGCCAAGTTGCTAAACCTAAGAGACACAGCATGGAAAAGATTGAAAAGTAAAGAACGCGGGAGTTGGTGGATTCATTTGTATCTCGCATTTCCTCTTCACGTTGTTTCATAAAGGCAAAGTCTTTGACAATTGACTCAGACAGATCCTCAAGTCGCTTCAATTCAACTTCCAGAGGCTTCAATTTGGCTGCTTCATCAAGCTGAAAAGAAAGTATTACAATTAGTTCCATAAAGTATCGGTATAGCTAATTGTATAATGCACTTCCTCATACCCCTTCATAGCTTTTGGCTTCAACACCATGTTTCGTGTTTAAGTACACATCCTGAGGGAACCCTCGCTGGCCTGTTCAAAAAGATACAAAATCTCGTGAATATTTCTCAAAATTTCCAATATAGCAATGCCTCCAAATTACAATCGGCCCGACATCATCATACTTACCATGAGGTACACGTGAAGTGAAGCAAATTTCATAAACCTCGTATTCATCAGTAGTAAAAGTAAATCGTCCCTTATCGGCATGATCTTTCTTCCAAAGGAAACCTCCTTTAGAATCCACAACCTGTAAAGCAAAAATACATAAAATAATCTGACTCTTTCGAATGAATTCATCAGAGGAAAACAATTCACATGAAAATACATACCGCTAAGTCAACAGTCTGGCCAGGCGCCTCTGTGATCTCATAGTCTCCAGACACTAGAACATCTTTGTGAATTTCCTCTCGTAGACATTTTTTAGCACTTGGTTGCAGCCGAAACATTAAAGATTCAGCGAGATCAAAGGTCACGCCAAAAATCAGAGCAATCACAAAGACCTTCCCGTACATTTTGGGCAAAATTTCTGTCAAGGGCTCAAAGCCTTAAATTTTTTCCAGTTAGGATTATAATATCTGTAAGTAACACTGATTGGTTTTTCGTAATGAATATTTTTTTAAATCTTCGTTATTAACTTGACAGTCCTTCCCTGTCAAAATTTCATTATTTTTGACAGTTTTTCTTTTCCTGATGGTGAAAATGGACTTTCCTGCTTGTCGGGTCGGCAACAATTTAAAGTTGGCGCGCTACAACAGCCACATCAGCAAAAGTCATTAAGTAGACCTGACTTAATGCCAACGTTGCGTTATGGAAGCAAAGCTTGCTTTTTTTTGCTAACCACAAATTGTGGTTAGCATGTGTTCATTCAGGTTACAGATTTTGTGAACATGTAGACTAATGAAAAAATTTGGGCTACAATCAAATTGGAAATGTATGACCAGCCTTCCTTTACTATTCTGGTGCAGACAGACATCACAGTTCTTCATTTCATTGGGTAGTAGTAGAAATGGGGAAACGCGAGAGAAAATCGAGGCTTGTTGATGTAATTGTGCCCGCATGCATATGCTGTAAATGCTAATTCTTAACGCGATAAAGACGCACATTTGGCCAGGAAACTCATTAATAAATAACACTGACCCCAGTAATCCCAGGGAGTTCATTTCCGCAGAGTGAGTGGCTATGCATAATACAGCTTGAGTGATGATGGCTGCGAGACAAGAGAAAGTGTATACCTTTGTTTTCCTTCGGACACTATGGGAACGAAATAAGTCGGGGTTTAGGGCGGGACAAGAAATCGATTTGTGGGCACTACAACAGTTTTAAAGGGAGAAAGTTAAACAACCATCTCATCTATGGAATCGCAGCCTTGCTTTAAAATAATATTCCTTTGCCCTCCTTTTTCTCAGCTCAGTCAGTTTCCTGCTGGGATCCAATACTGTCCCATCAGGCAAGAGTGTAGGTGGCGGACTTTCACTTTATGACACGGTCGTGTCGTGCCCTCGTGCCTTGTGGCTTATTAGTATTTCTTCGGAACATCTGAGAGTGGAGTAATTTGGTTGGTTTGTTCTTCGCATTTCAATGAGTATTTAATAGCGTAGGCTACAGAGATTTTCGAGAGACGAGATCAGATCGTTTTATTTTTAAAAAGTTCCATTTGCTACGGCGTTCGAGTCGTCTTCACCCTTCTTTATTTTTAATGAACCAAACAATGAACTCAAAGGAAGTAAGTCAAATAAATGCAATAATTGGCAGAGTTGGCTTGTTTTGCCAAAAGTATTATTAGATGTGGAAACATCGCCTTCTACATCTACATGTCAAGTTAAGCGGAAAGAAAGTGATTACAGCCAATGTAGTGCAAACTGAGCGTGTCTGAATGTGGAAAGGCTACTTAAGTCTGTGAGAATTAGTTTGGAGGTGACCGTTGCATACTTAACTGTGCTATTCGGATGGCTCAAAGTACATTTACTTCTCGGCAACTTCATAAGTGTTTATTGGTTGAGAGAAGATTACTAAGGTCAATTTCAAGATCATCACCAAAGTGATCATAGTTTTCCTGTGCAAAGCACAGAAGTGCACCGTACCATTCAGGAGTTGGGTTTTTTATGATGGGAACGAACCAGTGGAAACTCCCGCTTTCACCATAAACGTAGTGGAAATACGAGCCCCTCATCAGCTCATTCTCGTTGCAAGCCATTTATTGCAGCTGTGAATTCCGTATATTCTCCCTTTTCTGTCCTCAACCTTGAGGCCACAACGTTCCAAATGACAATCAACATGAAAAAGCACAGCGGTAAGTAAGCATTTATTCGTTAGGGAAACTGTCATTTATTTGTTACCCCGCAGAAGTTCTTGTAAACTTTAAATTGCAGCTGTTTCACAGCCCGACTTTGGCTTCCATTCTATAATTAGGGACCGTAGTCATTTAAATAGAATAACAAATGAAAATAAAAGTGCAGAGAAAGAGCAGAAAGAAAAGTTTCTTTTGACCACGTGTCACACGTGCATCAACTTGCACGTGTGCTTTCACTCAGATTTCTACAGAATGTAGTCTCTCCTTAAGATAGTTTCAATTGGATTGCACGGTTTCTTCCAGCATTTGAGAACATCCCAACGCTGCCGAGAACATTTTCGGGCCAATGGATGACCTTTTCCCATATGGCAAACCACTACAGGAAACTCTTGAATGTGAAGCCAAGGGTGGACACAGGCATACCTCATCCGTTGGCTCCTGAGGATAGGAAGGTAAGTATGATGCTTCTCTGTAACAAGTTGAGTATAAATAGTTTCATAATATTTCTCTGTATAAATTCTAAGGCACAATCCAAGCAAATTAAAGGAAAACATTCCAAATTCGAACGCCCAGCCACAACAGAATGCAAACCAAAATCCAAGTGGACACGGCCAAGATTGGCTTCCAAGATGGTCGATTATGAGTACCACGCTCTTTCCAATGGCCTCATTCATTCACCAAACGGAAGCTTCAACGCGGGGTCCAGCTCAGACGGATATCAAGTAGTTTTCGGTCCTTCCAGCCTTAAGAGTTCGGTCGATGGTAAGTAATATAATTCTCTATCGATTTTCGATTTACACCTTCCAATCATCTGAAGCATTGGTCTTTACTTCTTTCTGATTAGCCATGATTTCGGATCAGGAGCATGAAGGAAGTGTAATAGAGCCGAAAGTAAGTTCAATAAGTATTGGCGAAAAGATCAGGAAATTTTTGGACAATATACATGCTCAAGAGAGTCAGCTAAGATTGGCTGCAGGTAACCGTCCCCTACAAAATAGTAGAGAACGGAAAGTACCAAGCAAGCCAAAAGAAAAGTTAGAAACAAGGATGAACCGCCATTCCAATTGCTTCGCTCCTTTTGAAGTCTCCTCGCCTGGGACTAAAAAGCGATCTGCGAAACCATCATCCTCCGCTGCTAGTCCGTCGTCTCTCATCAATCGCTGCCCAACTTCAGATTCCAAAAGAAGTGCCAAAACTATTGATACCACCAAAGTTTCCGCTAACCAGCGTTTAACTACCATAAATACAAAGAAAACTGCAAAGAAACCAACCGTTGGAGCATTCCAAGATACGTATGCAGGCTTCAGGACAACAAACCCTGGCAGTAGGTTGTCCAGGAAAGGCTCTAAGAAGCATATGACCAGTCCGAACATGAGCCCTCGATCCGTTTCAGTGGTGAGAAAAATATTTCTATACACCCGAGCAATATTCTAGCCACACCATATTGCTTTGCTTCAATTGTTAATCAATACAGTACACACTGTTTGAGTATGCAGCTGTTTCTTTAAAATAGTTTACAGTACGGTGCTGTATGCATACGTATGCCAGTCACCAGTAAAATACTCTA